>JAGFNQ010005903.1:0-97279 GCA_024364735.1 Boesenbergia rotunda
TTAAAATAAATGTTTACAATCATAAGGCGATTGCCTTAGGACACTTCTCTCATATCACTAACAAACTCCCACTTGGCCTAATGGCAATCGCTACGGTATCCTATACCACAGGTTCTAACATGACCCTCAAACTTGCTCTGAGGCAAGGCCTTAGTTAAAGGATCCGCTAAATTCCTTTCAGTGGGAATTTTCTCAATTTGTATGTCATTCCTACTTATAATCTCTCTGATCAGATGATAGCGGCGAAGCACGTGTTTGGATCCCTGATGAGACCTTGGTTCCTTTGCTTATGCAATAGCTCCATTGTTGTCGCAGTAAACCGGCACTGCTTCATCAATGGTTGGAACCACACCAAGTTCTGAGACGAACTTTTTGATCCAGACTGCTTCCTTTGCTGCTTCCGAAGCTGCGATATATTCCGCTTCTGTGGTAGAATCCGCTACGGTGTCTTGTTTGGAACTCTTCCAACTTATTGCGCCTCCATTCAAAGTAAATACGTATCCAGATTGAGATTTAGAGTCATCCTTATCTGTCTGAAAGCTGGCATCTGTATACCCACGTATTACCATATCTCCTTCTCCATATATTAGGAGCACATCCTTAGTTCTTCTTAAGTACTTAAGGATTGTCTTAACAGCCGCCCAATGATCCATTCCTGGATCCAACTGGTATCTGCTTGTGATGCTCAAAGCATACGATACATCGGGCCTAGTACACAACATAGCATACATGATAGATCCTATTGCGGATGCATAAGGAATCTTATTCATGCAAATCCTCTCGTCTTCTGTGCGCGGACACATAGACTTTGAAAGGTTGATCCCATGCCTGATGGGAAGGTAACCTTTCTTGGATTCCGACATGCTAAACCTTTTTAGCACTCGGTCTATATATGTAGACTGCGAAAAGACCAAGTAACCGTTTTGATCTATCTCTATAGATTCTAATCCAAGATATAGGTTGCTTCTCCCAGGTCTTTCATAGAGAAAGTTTTGGACAACCAAATTTTAACTGTCTATAAAACTGATATATTTCCTATAAGTAATATGTCATCGACATACAATACTAGGAATACGACTGCACTCCACTAATCTTTTGTACACACAAGGTTCGTCAGGATTTGTGAAGAAATCAAAACTCTTGATTGTCTCATCAAACCGGATGTTCCAGCTCTAGATGCTTGCTTCAGTCCATATATGGATCGTCGAAGCTTGCATATTGGTTTTATCAACCGATGTGAAACCTTCAGGTTGTATCATGTATACATCCTCAAGCAGGTTTCCGTTAAGGAAAGTTATTTTCACATCCATTTGTCATATCTCATAATCATAATGAGCTGCTATGGCTAGGAGCATCCGAATGGATTTAAGCATAGCTACTGGCGAATAGGTTTCGTCATAATCAGTTCCTTATTTTTGACGATATCCTTTTGCCACTAATCTAGCCTTAAAGGTAACTACATTACCTTCCATGTCGGTTTTCTTCTTGAAAACTCACTTGCACCCTATGGGCTTAATCCCTTCAGGTGGTTTAACCAAGTCCCATACTTGGTTTTCGTACATGGAATCCATTTCTGACTTCATGGCCTCAAGCCATTTGTCCCTTTCTGAACTTTTCAGAACATCTACATAACTGATAGGTTCATCGTCGTTCGATTCACTTATGAGAAATCCATATCTCTCTGGAATATTGCGTGTCCTATCAGATCTACGAAGAGGTGGTGTAGTTTTAGGTTCAACTGATAGCTCATCATTATGAGTTATTGGTTGTGGGTCTAGACTAGGTGTCTCAGTAATGTCTATTGGAGTTTCTTGAACTTCATCATGTTCAATGCCACTCCCACTGTTTTCTTGTAAAAGAAATTCTTTTTCTAGAAATACAGCATGCCTTGAAACAAACACCTTTTGTTCCAAGGGATGATAGAATTGGTAACCCCTCGTTTCCTTAGGGTATCCAATAAATAGACATTTAGCATCCAATTTGTCTGATACAGTCCGCATCACATAAGCAGGACAACCCCATATCTTAAGGTGAGTTAAGTGAGGTTTCTTACTATTCCACGTCTCATATGGAGTAGTTGAGACTACCTTGGTCGGGACTCTGTTTAGCAAGTAAACAGCTGTCTTAAGTGCATAGCCCCAAAAGGATTTTGGAAGAGTTGCATGATTCATCATAGACCTAACCATGTCCAACAAGGTTCGGTTGCGCCTCTCAGATACACCATTATGCTGTGGTGTATACGGCGGAGTCCATTGGGATAATATCCCATTGTCCCTAAGATAATCTTGAAACTCTTGACTTAAGTATTCACCACCCCGATCGGATCGAAGTATCTTAATACTTTTGCCAAGCTGTTTCTCTACTTCATTTCTAAACTCTTTGAATTTCTCAAAAGCTTCAGATTTGTGTTTCATCAAGAACACATACCCGAATCGTGAGTGATCATCGATAAAGGTGATGAAGTAGCTATAGCCTCCTTGTGCAAGAGTTGACATTGGTCCACATACATCAGTATGTATTAGTCCAAGCAATTCTCCCACTGGATTACCCTTTCCAGAAAAGGGTAATTTGGTCATCTTGCCTTTTAAGCATGATTCGCATGTATCAAATGAACCGGGTTCAAATGATTCCAGAATTCCACATCGGTGTAATTCGGTCATGCGTTTCTTACTTACGTGGCCAAGACGGCAATGCCAAGTGTAGGAGTCTATTCGATTATCTATTCGAGTACGTTTGTTGCTAACTTCGATATTGAAAACGTCACCGGATAAATCTAATGTGTAGATGTCATTGCATAAAGTTCCATTCCCATAAAGAACGCCATTTAAAGTTATGTAACAACAATTGTTACTAAAAGTTAAATGATAACCCTTTTCATTCAAACATGAAATAGATACAATGTTCTTTATTAATGAAGGAACGAAATAACAATTATCCAATTCTATGACATGTCCAGTCGGGAGCTTTAGCAAATATGTTCCGATCGCAACAACAGCAATCTTTGCTCCATTTCCAACTCGCAAATCCGCTTCTCCCTTGACGAGTCTTCTTCTATTCCTTAGCCCCTGTATGTCATTACATATATGTGAGCTACACCCAGTATCAAGTACCCAGGTATTTGAGGAAATAGAGTGACATTCAATAACGAAGATACCTGAAGAGGTCGGGGCATCGGATGCCTTCTTCTTCAAGGACTCAAGATAAACCTTGCAATTTCTTCGCCAGTGACCTTCCTTGCCACAGTGATGGCAAGTGCCTTTTGGTTTCTTTTCAGTCTTTTTGGCTTTTTTCTTCTTTCCCTTATTCTGTTCTTTGGCCTTCCTCTTAGAACCTTTCTTCGAGGAATCAACTAACAGTGCTGTCTTCTGTTCCTGCTTTACAGAAGGCTCTATAGTCTTCAGCAGGTTGAGCAACTCAGGAATCGTGGTCTCCAGCTTGTTCATCCGATAGTTCATCACAAATTGTGAATAACTTTTGGGCAAACAATGCATAATTAAGTCAATACTTAGTTCATGATCCATTGCAAAATCGAGTGTGTTTAGTCGCTCAATGTACCCCAACATCTTTAACACAAACTGCGAGGCAGAAGTGCCTTCCTGCATCTTAGATTTGAAGAGGAGTCTGGAGTCTTCGAACCTTTCGGATCTCGCCTGCTCTTCAAACAACTCATTAAGATGGAAGATGATGGTATAAGCATCCATATGCTCATGCTGCTTTTGCAGCTCAGGTACCATAGAGGCTAGCATGATGCAACTTGCAAGTTCAGAATCGGTCACATGTTTCTGATAGGCCACTAACTGGTCTGGTGTTGCATCTGTTGGAGGATGTGTGGGAAGTAGATCTTCAATGACATAAGTAATCTTCTCTGCCTTGAGGACTATCCTCAGGTTTCGAAGCCAGTCCATGAAGTTAGGCCCAGTCAATTTGTTAGTGTCCAAGATGGAACGCAAATTTAGAGAAGACATGATCGAGTGATTAACCTAGAAATACAAAATGAGCTTATGTGAGAAGAATGATTAAAGAATGTATCAATATACATAAATAAAATCCTATTTATTTTTTTCAAATTGAATGACCCTTTTTATCAATTCGGGAGATTGTAGGAACATCTCCAAATAGGTTGATATCCAACCATAGATAAGAACAACCATGACTGTGGCCATCAAGTTATTCTTAGCTATGAAGGTAGGTAATTATACCGATTACACATCACATATATGTAACTATCACTTTATGCTATCAACTAATTGAATGTTTGCATAAATCATTGGGTTGTTAACTCATTAACAAGTATGCATCATTATACATAGCACCCAACTGCACCTCTCTTTACATCGACCTTGGCTGTGGCACAACAAATCGATGCTCCGAGCTTAAGGCTGACCCATTAATCAAGAAATAGTTTTAATATGGTTGGAGCTCATTCAACCGCTTAGTCAGGCTTGGATGTGTCCAACAACCAAAACTAATGATTGACCTCTGACTCCAACTATATTATTCATAAACTAATTCCATGGTTTGAACATGTTGAGGTTCAAGTCGGGCATAGATGTGTCCATCAACCCAAACGAGAAACAAAACTCCTATTCTAACCATATTAATGGAAGGTGTTGGCCTTAATATTTTGTAAGGGGTTTTGGGTCTCATCCTTTCTTTTCTAAGCACATTCATGACATAGAATTATGTCATGACTAACGATTTCCTTAATTAAGTATGTATGTGACTTAAGTTATCAAGTCTCATTAATTGAATTAGGAACCGGATTTCCTAATTCCAATTTCATACTTAATTAAAGGAATTGTTTTGGGAAACAATTTCCTAAATTATCATAATTAATTTCGAAAATAATATGTTCAAGACTTTGATTTCTCTAAATCAAATCTTATTAAATTAAGAGACAAATCCCTTAATTCAACTACATATTATTTTCACGAAAATCTCATTTAAGAAAACTCTATAGGAATCCATTTTCCTAATTAATTTTGGAGACAACAATATGTAAGAGCATCACCTCTTCAAACATATTTTATTCATGGATTTAATTAATTATAACAAATTGTTTTCTAAGGATGGCTCCTCGAGGTTCAGATACCCAAAGAAAAGTAATTTGTTGTAAATCTAATTGGACGGCTCTCCGAGGCTCAATCCAAATCAAACATGACAATTTCAATTAAAATTGGGAAATTAAATTACAATAACTAACTTTAAATTGGACGGCTTCCCGAGGCTCAATCCAAAATAAAGAATTTTGTTGTCAATTTAAAAATCAATTCAAATTTAATTGTCAATTAACTGTCCATGAATTTGTCTAGACTTTCTTAGAAGAAAGTGCCTAAAATTGCGAGATTTCATAAATAGGTTTTCAGAATAATTGTAAGTTTCTGGTACAAAGAAAACTTACATATTTCAAAAATTAAAAAATTTCTAAAATAGAAAATTTTCCAAAATTTGAAAGTTTCCAAAGATGGGAAATTTTCACAATTATTTTAAAATTTCAGAAACTAGAAAATTTCAAACGTTTGCGAAATTTCATGAGGATTTCCAAACTTTGAAATTCCTAAATCTAAAATTTATTATAATTTGAAAGTTTCCATAATTGAAAATTTTTTCCGAAATTGAGATCATGACAAAGATTTCCACAAAATAATTATATGATTATGTCGAACACTAACCGGCTCTGATACCACTGTTGGGACCGGGTGCATGTCGACGAGGATACGGGTTCGTACAATTTTAAATTTTTACGTGCAGCGGAAGAATTTGCATAAAATAATTTCTGAAATTATTCTAACCACGTATCTAGCATGCAACCTTATGGTGTTTTGACATTATCATAAAATAAAAACTTTGTGGAAAAGTAAACTAATTTACTTTGTACCTCGCGTAACTCAAAGAAAAGGGACGAGATCCAACCGTAGCGTCCCTTGGAAGCTTCGCCTCTATTCGCGTCCACGCCGAGTTCTCTTCGGGATGACTTCGCAAAGTCACGAGTTTTGTGCCGACGAGAACTACTAGATTCTCTAAAGGCACAACTAGAAGAACAAGAGAAAAGAATGGAAACTAACCAACAAGAATCGGAATCCAAATTCCGGAAGGAAGGAGATGCGATCCACTTCTTTTTCTTCTTGGTTGGCTTCTCCTTGGTGTTGATGGCTCACGGCAACATTTGGAGAAGAAGATGCGCCAGCCCTAGGTGAAGGAGGCGCCGACCCTAGGTGAAGGAGGCACCGGCCCTAAAGCTCAAGGAGGGCGCCGACCCTAAGGGAAGAGAGGGAGAAGGAGAATAAGAGAGAGAGAGAGAGAGAGAGGATGATACTATTCTCTTGATTCGACGATTAGGATTAAGGGCTTGTCTTTGGTTCCTTTATATAGTAGCATCTCCCTCACCAAGTCTCCCTCTTAACAGAATTTTCATAACAAATTTATCCTATAAATTCTCTTATGAATTATTCCGTTTAAACCAAGTTTTATTATAACTAACTTTATAATAAAACAAATACTTCTTCTCCTTTTATTATGGAATAAATTTTATAAGAAATTTATAAACTTTCTTATTATGGAAAAATCAATTCATAATTGATTTTATAAAATTAAAATAAACCATTTCATGGATCATTTTAATTTCCATAAAAGAATAAATTTCTATAAATTTATTTATATAAATTTCTTTACACAAATTTATTTATCCATAATTTATAAAACAAATCGCGCTAAATTTATTTTATTAATTAAACCAATTAAATTGGTTTTCTTCCCTTTTAATGGTCGACCACAACAAAGGGGTTTGGCACCCTCTTTAGCCGGCCAAATCGAGCCGAACCGATTGCGAATTAAACTCATTTAATTCGCCCAATAAGCCTTCAAAAGACTTAGCCATTTTTAGCTTCCATTACGCCTCTGATAAATTCAGATTCGACTTATTTCTCTTGATCGGAAAATTCAATTTTCAACTCATTTTAAATCCCTCGGATTACTCGTAGCGTGTGTGACTAAATAGGCTTTCGATTTATGTTGGCCGTCTATAATCAACTAATTATAGAACGATCATGAGTGGCACCTAGTAGTACATCATGACCCCCAATTAATCGAAAGATCAACGGTTGACCTCAGAAAGAATTCTGAAACCCTTCAGCAGCTCTAATGAATCGTGCCTCATTCCCTTCACCACCTTATACCCACTTGGTTCAGGACACGGTCTATTTGTGTCAGTCCCCACTAGGCTGACTACGTCACACCTAGCCCAAGTAGTGTCTTTCCCGTCCTTTGGATTTCTAATTACTCTCATGTATTTAAGAGACTCTCACTCTAAACATGATATGCTCTGGCCAGAGGCTTTGAGTAACAATCCGATGATAGGCCTGGGTATACATCTCCTCGCAAGGAGTGGTGAATCCTTTGTAGGCTGTTCAAACATCTTCGGGCACTTCAGCTTATACCCAATCATCCTGGGTCTACACCTCCTTGGAGATGCTTGCTTAAGATGTTAAAGTATAAGTCTCCATGACCAGGATGACTTGAACACCGCAAGTCAAAGGAACATCGCACTTAAGCCGCAGTAAGAACTTCATTGACATATCTATATAGATAACCATATGAAGTCTTACAGCTAGTCACTCCAATGAACTAGTTCCCTTAACTAGCATCCATGTTTATCTCTGGACATCCCAATGTCACCAGCCAGTGAGAATCAGCTGATTAGAGAATAACCCATACCAGTCTCAACAGAATTGATAGTGTACGTATTTATCAATTCATCGACTAGGGATATTTTCAATACTTCACATTTGCACATTTAGAGATAATCACTAGTTGTGATCCCATCACATATTCTCTTATGCTGTGAGTTGTATTGCGGGCATTCAGTAGATGAGTTTAAGATCCCAATCAGATACACAAGCATGTATACTCAAATACTGAATTATCATTTATTAAAATAAATGTTTACAATCATAAGGCGATTTCCTTAGGACACTTCTCTCATATCACTAACATATGATACATGGAATGATGGAGCTATTTATTATGATCTTTATTAGTCTTCCTTTCATTTGCACAATTATCCACCTCTTTTGTTATTTCTGCCCTATTTCTTTTCCTCTAAGTTGGTGAAGAACTTGATGAATTAGTTGCTTGAGATAGACAAAATCTTAGGTGTGGGGGAAAAGAAATTGACCATGGATGCAATTAGTTCGATTTTGACATGATGGCAGTGAACAACTCAAAGAATGAACTGTGAAGTTGGAGTTACTACATGTTACTGTATTTTTCTACATTTCACTACTGCGAAGTTCGAATTCCAACTTTGGTTGATTATGGAGATTGCGCAAAGTAAGGAAAATGAAAAAAAACAAGTGTTTGCATAGGGATATCTCAACTGTGACATTTGTGAAGCTTCTTTTTAATTCTTCTTCACTGTCATCAGAAGTAACAACAACCTCTTGCATGTTATTTTCTTCAATCAATGAGCAACTCAATGAGTGATGTAGAGCAGATCCTTCAAGATCCTTGATATGACTTTGGACAATGGACAATGATCTGGATGACAAATCATTTTCTCTGGAGCATCTCTTACAACTTGAAATACTTATTGGACTAGAGTGAGAACACAAGACATCAAAGTCACTTAGAGAGCTTTTACTGATTTGTAGGAATTGAGAATTTTGGAAGTGCTATAGGATTTTGTAAATGCATCATACTTGAGTGAATTGGTGTGTATAGAAGCAGGTTCCCCAGCTACAGAATCCACAGAAATAACTTTAGACACACTGCCTGGAATCTGCTTATTCAATGAAAAAGGGAAAGTGCTCGAAATTTTTTTTTAAAGAAAGAATTTTATTCCAAGAAGTAGGGAAAAAACCATATTAGAAGGGGGACCAAACCTAACCTTCTAATATAGAGTTACAGATAAAGTCCAAACTGATTTTTACAATTATAAACTCAAAAGGAAATATTGTCTAGGGAAATTTTTATACAATCAGCCAGCTCTTCAAGATATTCATCTCCTTTTTTGATGAGAAGCCCAAAAAATTCTGAACATTAGCAGGAAGGGGAAAACACGGATTCCATATCACATCTACCATTTTTACCAATAACAGTTGGCCAATACCACAAATTTCAGTAAGCGACCTTCAGCCGAGCAAAAATCTATCAACAAATACTCAGAACAAGTATAAGTATACTGAATGCATAAATCCCGATAATTGTCTCAGAATCATATCAAAATGATATCCAACTTAAGGAATCCAACAGAAAATTTTAGCTAGCCATCATAAATGTCCACCTTCAAATCATTAGACTTATAATCATACAGATTTCATAACAATCTGGCCAAGTTATATACTCATCTTTTCGAAACAGTTGGCTAAGCTATATATCAGAGAACAGCTTTCAGTGTGTACATTACGACAGATTACAGCAATAGCCAAGCATAATACCTATCAATGAATACTCAAAACAAGTACACAGAACAAGAACCATAATTTTCAATGACTGCATCAGAATCATATCAAGTAAATCCAATGATAGCCAATTTAAGAAATACAACAGCAATTTTGGCTAGGAATAATTTTGTATGGGGACAGCCATCATAAATGTCCACTTTAAATCATTAGACTTAGAAACCATACAGACAAATAAGCATATAGGCATACAGATCAGCATATTCAGCATATATCAGCCTACAGAATGTTAACCCATAAAAACAAGACCTTCCAGTTCCATAGCAATGACCAACACGGTATTTCAGAATTTTAAACAAGATTACCATCCGGTTCCATATCAGATTCAGTAGTTTTCAGACTCATCAGACTTGTTTTTAGGACTCACTGAGCATGAGTTTTGAATTTTCCATCCACTGACTAATTCAGAAACCTTTTGAAATTATAAGCCAACTTGATTTCCAGAACCCATATAACGGCAGAAGATCTAGAAATAAATCTGTATAATGCAATCAGTGTATCGAAAAAACTGTAACGGCAGAATATCTAAAAATAAATCTGTACAATGACAGCTTGCTGGCAAATGCAATCACTAGGAGCAATTGGCAGTTGTAACTTAGAAAGCTTTAGTGCTTACCAGGTTGGTATTATCACATGAGCAGTCAAGGAACTCTTTAAAGCATTTTTGTCATCTTTTGAAAGCTTCCGTTAATATCTTAGCACTCTTTAGCTAATAATTCCACAGGAAAGCCATGAAAATAATAGTAGCAAAAAGCAGACCATCAAAACCTTAGGTAGCTATTGTTGATAAGAGTTTCTCTCGGAGGTGCAGATAAACAGTTTAGCATAATTTTCTAGAAACCCTGATATAAGGCAGACCAAGTCTATCCAATTTGCATATACCAAAAAGAGCTTTATCTATCTCTACAGGATTCAGAACTCTGTCCGTAGGAAAAGAGAAGGCCTGATTTGCAAGATAATCTGCAGCTGCGTTAGCTTCTCTGAACACATGAGTTAAATGGACCTGGTATTGTCTCAGTATGTGTCTGATTTTTAAGATTAGGTTACGATATTCCCAAGCTATAGTTGAGGATAGAAGAATTTTCAAAGAAACTTCGGAATCAGATTCAAGCCAGAGTGGGAGATAGTGTTTACTAACACATAATTCCAGCCCCCTTAAGATAGCAGTCAGTTCTTCTTTGACATTTGAGCTCATTCCAATGATTCCAGCTTTTGCTAAAATGATATGCCCTTTATAATCTCGTATGATAACTCCATAAGAAGAAGGCCCTGGATTACCTCTAGAACAGCCATCTGTATTCAGTTTAAAGCAGCCAAATTTTGGTTTCCTCCATGGGATCATAGAGATTGTAGTTCGGACAGAATTTTTTATTTGAAACCCCCAGGATTGAGCAACTTCTTTGAGGCCTAGCCAATGCTTTTGTTTAATCAAACCTGCTTCCATACCCAAACGTATATAGCTGATAACCTTCCAAATTATTCTATTTGCCGTCGGTTTGATGCTTCGGTGTTTTGAATCATTTCTAGCGCTCCATAAATTCCAGATAACTAAAAAAGGAATAATTTCCTTGATATGACCATTATTCGACCAAGACAATTTTACCATCCAATTATCTAGAATTTGGTATCTGTCTACTCAATATTTGTGAGAAATGTTGCCATGATTCTTTAGCCACCTCACTATCATAAAACAGATGGTTCCAAGATTCCACAGAGGAACAACATTGACATTTGGACACAAGGGTTAGACCTCTATCCTGTAATATCTCATCTAAAGGCAATCTTTTCTGTAAAAACCTCCAAACAAAAATAGAGGTACTTGGATAAAGCAGTTTACTCCAGCAGGCTCTCCATATCAACTTAGAATCCTGTACATTTCTAATTCTGTTCCAAGCCGACTTGAGTGAAAATTTTCCATTAGCTGTAGGAGTCCAAACAATATGGTCTTCTACTAAATTGGTATCTTTCTCCTCTATGAGAGGTATAACAGTCATCTTGATTTCCTCAACCACCTCAGCTGGCAAAACCTTTCGAAGCTTAACATCATTCCAACCCTGTTTGTTGATGAACTCTGCGACTTTGCAAAGAGGATTTCCAATAATTTCCCAGGATTTATATAATGGGCCATGATTTAACCAGGTGTCAAACCAAAAATTCAGTTCACCCTTACCAATAATCCATCCCATGTTTTCCTCTGCAATGTTTCTGATATTTAATAACCGGCGCCAACAGGAGGAGGCTTTACAATTTATTGACACAACATTAGGAGCTGCTGCCTTGCAATACATTTTGAATAGGAAAGAAGCCCATAGAGTTTTTTGTTCTCTAAATCTGAACCATAATTTTATAGCAGTAGCAGTGGCTACATCTGAAAGCTTTCTAATTCCCAGTCCACCTTCCAATTTTGGTCTACAAACCTCTGCCCAAGCAATCCAATGTATCTTCTTTTTGGAGTTTGTCATTCCCCAAAAAAAACTTGCAAACAACATTTCAATTTGGTGCAAAACCGAAAAAGGTGGGAGTAATACTTGTAAAGTATAGAAAGGTAATGAAGAAAGCACACTCTGTATGAGAAGAAGTCTACCACCATGCGTGAGCCTGTTGACGTTCCATCCAAGGAATTTTTTCCTTACTTTCTCAATTAAGGGTTGGAAGTAGCTTATTTTCCTTCTCCCGGCCACAATAGGAGCACCTAAATATAAGAAAGGAGAACATCCTTCCAAGTAGCCAGTGATCGAAGCAATAGCATTTTTCCTGCCCTTAGTGATACTTTTAGCAGGAAAGAACATACTCTTCCCTGCATTAATAGCTTGACCTGAGCATTTTTCATAATCATCCAGAAAACTTTTTACACGCTTCACATTATTAATAGACCCATTCATTAGAATCATTATATCATCTGCGTAAGCTAGATGGGAAAGCCTGATATCACATCCTGAGGAAAAATAGAGCTGTGGAAATTTACTAAATAAATCATCCAGACCTCTGGATAAAAATTCTGCCGCAATGATAAACAGTAAGGGGGAAATAGGATCTCCCTGTCTCAGCCCTCGCTTAGAATGGAAAAAACCAGCTAAGTGCCCATTGACTTTGATAGAAAACCAACATTCAGTAATGCAACGTCGAATAAGGTCAATAAAAGCACTTGAAAATCCAAAAGCTATCATAATTTTGAACAGAAAAGACCATTGTATTCTGTCAAAGGCTTTGGCCATGTCTAATTTCAAAATTAGATTACCACCTCTCACGTGGTGGTTCAACTTATGGTTAAATTCTTGAGCCAGCAAAATATTGTCTGAGATCAATCTACCTGAAATAAAACCACTTTGTGAAGGGGAAATAATTTTGTCCATGATAAGTCTCAACCTTGTAGATAGTAAGTTGGAAATTATTTTATTTGAGACATTACATAGACTAATAGGTCTAAAATCTTTCCATTGTTGAGCATTATCCATCTTGGGAATAAGGATTATCGTGGTAGCTGTCATACCTCTTGGCATTGAGTTGCCTCGAAAGAAATCTAAAACTGCTTCATGAACATCCCCTTTGATAATTTCCCAGCAAGATATATAGAATTCCACAGAAAACCCATCTGGACCTGCAGCACTGTTTTTTGACATTCCCCATACTATTTTCTTTACTTCTTCTATATCTGGAAAAATAGTGAGGTTAGCATTATCAACATTTTCAACTAAAGCAGGAATATAATCCAAATTAGTATCTTGATTGTTGTAGTCCTCTCCAGACAATAACTTTTCAAAATAAATGGCTGCAGAGGAATGTATTTGCTCCTGTTTTTCAAGGCAAGCGCCCTCTTCCCATATTCGAAAAATCCTGTTAACCATTCTACGTTTTTGAACTAAACCATGAAAGTATTTTGTATTTTTTTCACCTTCCACAATCCATTTTGCAGCAGCTTTCTGTTTCCAAAACATTTCCTCCATATTCAAAGTTTTGAATAGTTGTGCTTGTTTTTGAGATCTGTTGATTTTGTTTTCTACCGAGGGAATTAAATCAAAGGTTTTTTCAGCTGCCTCAAATTCTCTTTCAGCTTTTTTAACATTAGCATGTATATCACCAAAAACCTCCCAATTCCACCATTTCAAGTGTTCTTTAAGTCTTTTTAATTTGGCTTGAAGTTTCTTCAGCCCATGAGCAGCAGTCGGCAGCATCCAATTAAGCCTTACTGTTTGTAAAAATTCATGATGCTTTGTCCACATGGTTTGGAATCTGAAAGAAGCAGTTGGCTTAGGAAATTCCGGAAAAGTAATAAGAAGTGGACAGTGGTCAGAACAAGCTCGACTGAGGTGCTCAACACGCACAGAAATATCATGTTCATTCCAAGAAGGAGATATAAGAACTCTGTCAAGGCGCTGCCAAATTTTATTGTTAGTCCAGGTGAATCTATCACCAACAAAACCCGCGTCTATCAATCCAGCTGAAATTAGAAATTCGTTAAAATCTTGTACCGGCCCCATTTTTGAGAGATAGCCTTTGGAGTGCTCACTAGAATTAGCAATAACATTGAAATCTCCTCCCACTAGCCAAAATTCATTGTCAACAGGTTTGATTTCTAGTAATTTTTCCCAGAGAACTGCTCTTTCCACTCGAGAACATTTTGCATAGATGATAGTAATAAGCATTTTGATTGGAAAATTAGAAGAACTGATTTCCATATGGAGCAGCTGTTCATGATCAGTTAAAATTTCATATTTAATATTTGTATCAAAAATAAACCAAATCTTACCGGAGCAATTAGATATAGCTGCATCAAAACCCAATCTTCTAGTAATATAGGATACATCTAGCTCAATAAATGGTTCAAGGATACTTAAGAAATTAAGTTGATGGACCTTTTTTAGAGAATGTGCTCTGCGCAAGGATGCAAGATTGCCTATCCCCCTTATATTCCAAATCATACCTGACATTTAAATATGTGAAGAGGTGGAGAATTTTTGCATTTGAGCCTTGCTTCTTGTAATTCTGCGATCCTCCATTGCTATAAATGCAGCATTGAGGGACTTGTTATTCTTATTTGAGTTTTTAACTCTTGAAACCCCTGGTAGCTGTACATTTGGAATCTCTGGGAGTTTGGAGGACTCTACTGTCTTAAACTTTTCCTTTATTCTCGCTATAGCTTTACCATTGTTCTGTTCCAAGGTCATATCAGTAATTTTTTTGTTGCTCCTCTTATTTGGGCTATTATCCAAATCCAGAGATGATCTCCTTTGCAATAGTATATTATTTCTGATGTTCAAAGCATCTTCTTCTTCAAAGAATTTAGAAATATCTGTGTAGTTTGAATCTTCCTGCTCATCCCAAAAACTGCCATCTTCCTCTTCATCCAAATCATCAGTTGGGTTATCCTCTGCCATTGATGAGCCATCAAAAGAGCCAGATTGAGAATTTACAATGATTCCAGTTCCTGTCAGCTGTACAACCGCATTCAAATCTCTGGCCGAAAGTAATACTTCTTGCTGTTTTCCTGTTTTCTCGTTTATTCCTTCCAAAGGTATATTGCTGATAGAGCCTTTAACTTTATCTCTTCCCTGTTCCTCTATATTTGTGGTATCTTTGTTTGCATTAGCAAGATTTTTATCCTTATCTATAAGGCCAGCAGGATTCCCTTTTTCATTTTGATCCTCTTCTTCTAAATCATTCAATGACTGAAAGTAATTCGCTGAGCCATCATTTACCTTCTGATTTTTCCCTGGAGCATCTGCCACAGCAATTTTCTGAACCCATTTCTGTTTCTCTGGTCTTTTTAAAGTCATATTTTCATCTAGCATGCCAAAGTGTGCCGCATCCACATCATTATTATTTCTCCAGTTTGAAATCTCTCTCAGGTCTTCTTTAATCAAATTTGAACCATTTCTATCAGAGTCCCACTTTGGCTTAACCTTGTTTCCATTGACATAGCATTCTTCTATATCATGACCTAAATGTTTGCAATCTGTACAATAATTTGGTTGTTTTTCATATATAACTTTCTGCAATCTTTTCTCTTCGCCAATGCCAATCCAAAAGTCTTCCACTCTAGGCTTCAACAAATCGATTTCTACACAGAAGCGAGTAGTTAAAAGTCTAGAACCATTTGCAGTACCTTCGTCGACTTTGATTGGTTTCCCCACAATTCGAGCCACCGAAAATAAACTGTGTTTGTTGAACATATGTATTGGCAGATCTGGAAGTTGAATCCAAATGGGAACTACTGATGATTCTACGTCTTAAGAAAAATGCGGCGACCATTTGAAAATTCTTAATGGAACGCCCACAATAAACCATTTTCCTCTGCTCCAAATTCGGGCCATGTCCTCATTAGAGGTCAAATGTATAAAAATGTATCCAGCTCTTAGAAATCGAATGTTATAAGAAGTAGTGAGACCAAGATTTTGAAAAGCCTGTAGGATAGTCTCCTGCTTGGGGCGCCAACCTGAGAATTTTCCAATTAGAGCATATTGATAGGCAATTGACATACCTGCGATTTCTTCCTCCGAGTAAAAAATTCCGGGCTTATTGTTGTAGATAATGATAGGCTTGAAAGTAGATACGATGTCATCAAAGTTCTTCTTAGCTGCACGGGGAGAAGCAGGCTTAACAATTGCCGCATATGATATAATCTGCTCTGCTGATTGGCGGGGAGAAAAGGGTGGAGCTATTGGTGTATTCTTCTCCATTGAAAGGTTCAGATTAGGGTTTGCAAAAGTAGATGACCGGTCTCCCTTCCCTGATGTTTTTATCCCAATATCGGCAATCTGACATTCCATATTGCGAACAGGCAGAGGAGGGAAATGAGATGTGGAAGAGGGAAGAGGAGGCTGAGTATCATCCATCGCCGGCGTTGAAAGGCTACCGGCGGCCGAAGCCGCCAGAGAAGACGACGCGCGCCTGAGCCGCGAGAATCGCCTTTAAAATCGCCAATGCAGAAAAAATCGCCTACCCGCTTTGGTGGAGGTTGAGACTTCTTCAACTTTTGATGATGTGGATGCCTCCTCTTGATCCGGCATGGAAGTGGATGTCTCCTCCCCCTCAATCCTTGAGGTGGAGACCTCTTCCTCTTCTTCTCTTGAGGAGGTTGACGATTCTTCACATTCTTCTTCCTCTTCTTGAATCAAGGGGCTTTTCTCCTTAGGCTCTTGAATTTTTATAGGAGTCTCATGATACTCTTTTACCTTGCTCCATAATTCACATGCACTTTGATATGACCCTACACAACTCAAGATGTCGTTAGGTAATATATCAACCAAAATATTTGTTACTTTTTCATTGGCCCGGAATTGATCTTGTTGCTCATTGTCCCAATATCTAGGACGAAGCTCCTTCCCGTGCTTGTCCTTTGGAACTTCGAAGGGCTCTTCAAGCGCAATTCGGCATGCCCAATCCATTCCGAACCACATCTCGATCCTCGCCTTCCAATATGCAAAATCTTCATTATCGTAGGCCGGTGGTGTGTAGATCTAATCCCCAAGTGGACCTTCACCTTCCATTTCCTCTAGCGTATGCTCCCTCGGCGGTTAGTCCGATCAAGAGCGGTCCTTTGCTCTGATACCAATTGTAAGGATCGATGTCGTCCGCTAGAGGGGGGTGAATACCGATTTTTGAACCCCTTCTTCCTACATGATTGTCAGCGCAGCAGAAATACAAATAAAACAATAAATACAATGCTAACAAACTGTATTTAGTTGGTATCCACCCTGGCCGGGTGACTAATCCAACAATCCGTCGGTGGATCACTCCCCGGATAACCTCCGGCTATCACGTGTCGCTCCTTGTGGGTGGAGAAACCTCGCCACAACACCTCGGACACTATCTGGGCACAAAAGACTACTAACACGCTTTATCCAAGCGAGTTTCGTCAAGAAACTCAGCCACCACGAAGTCCTCTTTAAATAGGACTCGGGGCTGATTTCCCGCTACCAGTCGACTGCCCCAAGGGCAGACGACTGGTGCCAGCCAAATTCGACCGTTGACACTCCCAACGTTCGAATTTGCCAGCTCACCAGCCACCTATCAGTCGACTGCCCCCAGGGCAGTCGACTGGTCCCTAGCTGAACCCCTTCCCGAGTACATTCACACAACACTCGATCCTCACGACTCGACTGACTCCTCCTCTGTAGCCTTGACTATTGCCTTCGTGCCCTCGTCCCTCGGATGCGCACGCAAACCTCCAGTTTGTCTCCATGCCACCCTTCACGTATGCCTCGAAGTCCGCGCCCATCAGCTCATCGTCCCTGCTCTCAAAGGTCCCTCGGATGCGCACGCAAGCCTCCAGCTTGCCTCCATGCCATCCTTCACCGTATCGAGGTCGTCTAGTCAGGTCCATATGCGTAACCTGTACACCCTGCACACTCAACATACGCATATCAAATACAAGGGTAAATCTAACTTAATCCCTTTGCCCAAACATCAAAACTCATGGTCACTCCGGACCATCTTAGGGCCGATTGCTCCAACACTAATTAAGCTTGGAAAGAGTCTAAGGGATACATACTTAGTAGTTTTCGCGAGACGCTCAAGTTTAAGTTTGGGAGAGTTGATAAGTACTATTTTGTTGACTATTTCAGACTCTAAAATCCATGATTAACCCCTATTTTACATGCTTAACCATGAATTTACCCTCGGTTCTATAGATTAGTTTTATTTTGGGCTTTATTGCAAATCTTTATACATTTGAATGATTTTGGAACTTAATTGTGAATCTATGTTGGTAGGCTTTGAAAGGCTCATGGACCGCAGTCAGGATTGTTCAGAGTCAGGCTCAGATCAAGGAGATCAAGCTCTGGAGAACTGTGGGCCATCCATTCATAAGATAAGAAAATCTGGATCATCCTGGGCAAATCAGATGGATCCCAGCTGAGGAAAGGTAGATCTGACCTTCATAATGACATATGGAAGTTTAGGGGTATATCAGAGAAAATCCAGTCGTTGGCTCAAGCCAAGAGGATCTAGATCGTCTATTCAAAGATCAGGCTGATCTGGATCATCCGCCACTGATCTGGAGAATCCGAGCTGGGGTTAAGGTCAATCAAGCACTTGGATCTTGATCTGAAGGTTTCATCCAAATCAGAGATCATTCAGCCATTATATCAAGATCAGAGGAATCTAGACCGCCCATTCAAAGATCAGGTTAATCTGAGCCATCCGTTACAAATCTGGAATATCCGAGCTACTGGGAGGCAGATCCTGACCCTTGATCAACATCATCAAATTTTGGTTCAGATTGGATGAGATCCAATCGTTGGATGGAGCTATGGAAATCTGGACCTCCATTGCTAGGTATTTAATCAAATTTCTCCACAGGGCAGCTTTGTCGCGTCTTCGCCGCTGTCTTCTTCGTTTTCACATTTTTTTCATTTTCTTCAGCAAGTTTTCTTCATCTAAGGGCGCGACCACTCGATTTCTTCATTGGATCAGGTTCTAGATCATCGGAATGAAGTCTCCGTGAAGAATCCAGCTCCAATTTGCCCAAGAAACAGAGCTGAGTGAGGTTTCGTCAGCTATGCCGTTTGCTCTCATCAGTCTCGGTTGTGCACCATTTCCATCCATCTGAGCTATTTGGAGGGGTTCCATAGAGTGCTCGGATCATCCCCAAGCCATCAGCGCAATCGGACACAGCTGGATTGGGGAGATCAAATGGGTTTTCAGATTTGAGCAGAGGTTGAGTTGGATTGATTCGCAGAGATAGATTTTCAGTGATTTGTGGAGCTTACGGGTTCGAGGCTCACTCTTGTGTGACGACAAGAAGAATTTGAGCTAAGGAAGGGATCGAGGATTAGTTTACTTAGTGAATTTTTGTCTTTTGCTGTAATTTTGAATTCTCCAGTTCATTTTCAGTTCTGAATTTCTGTATCAGTTGCCTTAGTTTCTGTTCTGGATTGTTTCTGCTTTAATTAGTAGTTCGAATCTATACTCTCATTAGCTAGATAGCTTGTTTAGTTAACATTTCACTTAATTTCAGTTGCTCTGCAATTTAATTCTTGTGTATCAGTTTGGTGTTCCTGTTCTTGCGTATCAACTTCCATTTCTGCAACTTTAGTTTCCAATGTTGAAATGTTTCGGTTTATCAGTCCTGAATTTGTATCATGTGAGTTCTATCTTTTGTGAATCTTATCTGACTTTAGATTAGTGCACTCGACTTAAGCTCGCATATGTTTGTTTCTGCTCAACTTTGATTTTGAATTTCTGCAAGTTAGCTATTTCCTTTCTGCACATCAGTAGTTTCTGGAATTTTATTTCACTCGAGTTGTTTCTGCATTTATGTGCTGCTGAATTTGCATTTGATTTGTTTGCTTCAATTTCATTTGCTTCACATTAGCTTATAGTGTTGCATTTAGCATCATTTTCAGCACATCAGTTTTCCTTGTTTGCATGCCATGTTTGCTGAATTTCTGCACTTTGTATCAAGTGGAGAATTCAGCACTGATTAGTACCAAGCTTAACACAATTCATAGTGTACTCCTGCCCTTGATATCAGTCCCATTTGCATTCAAATTGTTTCTGAGTTGTAACTTTCATTCCTGCAAGAAGTAATATCATTTCGGCAAGTTGTATCAAGTGAAAACACATTTTCGATTAGAGGAAAATTTGTTTAGCATTTGGTTTGTTTTGAGTGGTAATACCTGAGTAAATTCTCTACATCAGTATCAATCGAATCTAGGTTTGAATTGGTATCAACTTGATTTCCATTTTTTGCAAATTTCCATTAGTTGATTAAAGTGTTCATTAGTTGAGTTCATTAGTTGCATTTATCTTATTCGTTCATATAGTTAAGTTTCCTTTATTTTCATTGTGATTTCATTTTTAATTGAAACCAAACCCAGATTTTATTTGAAACCCAAAAATATCAACGACACATAAACTCGAGCTCGAATCAAACAATCTCAACTAGCCCTAGGAAAAATACGACCTGTGGCCCCTTTACTATGTTTTCATCTTTGCTAGCAAAAAGGGTTTCCAGCATTACACATATCTAAATTTTTAGACCCACATTCGTGACACCTAGTTCGAGCTCATCAGATATCCAATCATGCCTCACCAAATTTTTGAAAAACAATTAGCTCAAATAAATAATGCAGGGGTCTTCCCCAACCTCTGCTTGATAACTTGTATCTCTACAACCGGTAAGGACACTCCTAAAACTCCATAATTAAATCTAAGTACTCTATGGATACTACTCAAGTATATCCGAAATAAGTACGAAAAGAACTATCAATATCTATCACTAATTTAGCCGAAAATGTGTATATGAATCTCATACCGTGATAGGTCGATCCGTCAATCTGCGGTGTCTCCTCTCTGGTAGCAGCAGAAACTCGACCCATCTCTAGAGGTGGTGGTGGCATTGTCGGATACTACTGAGACGACACCTCAACTAAGGTGTAGGCTGCGGAACTAACCCTCCGACAAGGTGCTGAGCCTGCAAAGCTGATCCTCCATCCGGGTACCGAGGTTGATACGTCACAAACGGATATGCTAAATAAGTCTGATGCTGAGGAATAGGCTATTGCTGAGGTCCTACCTCTAAACTCTGAGATATAGGTGGGGTATAGCTGGGCTCGTATCCCGGCATAAAATAGTCACGTGCTGGAGGGGCGAACGGTGGTTGACGGAAAGAAGACTGTGTCCTATGCCCTCCCCTCTGAGATCCTGATAGTTTAGAATGTCCACTCTGACTAGCAGCTGCAGTCCTCTCGTTCTGTGCCTTCAGTGCAAAGTCTCAGCTCAGGTGTCCTGGACGCTTGCAATAGTAGCAAACTGAATGCTCCAATGGACAATCCGCCCTAATATGCTCTTGAGATCCACACTGTACATAGTGTGATCCATCAGTAGACTTCTCCCGATTCTGCTGAGAAGAACGGAACGCTCCTGCTGAAGAACGACCTGACTTCTAGGGTCTGGATGATGCCTAAAAGATGCTCTAGCTATCGCGCATCTGCCCAGTGGTCTGCGGCTGCTGAGTCTGAACTAAGTCATGTATGACCTGCTTACCTTTCTTCATATCTCCAAACAGTCTATGCTGGGTCATCTCGATAACAAGAGCTCGCTCTAACTCCTCTTGGTAGGATGTAGCAACAAATCCTAACATACAAACCTGGATGTACGCTGCTAAGCCCTGGTGAAACTGCATCATCCTCTCTATATCATCGGCAACCATATGAGGACAGTACTCTACTAGGCGGTTAAACTCCGCCTCATACTCTAGTACAGATCGATCTCCCTGCTGGAGATTCAGAAACTCCTGTCGCCTTGCCATACAAAATGCCGCTAGAAGGTACCTCACCACAAATGCCTCTCTGAAGGTGCCCCATGTGATGTACTGCTCCCCGATGATAGTCTGCTGCGTAGTCCACCAAGTATACGCCTGATCCCACAAATGATAAATAGCTAGCTCGGCCTTCTCCCAGTCCGAGCATGTCACATATCGGAAGGTGATCTCTAATGTCCTAATCCAAGCTTGGGCCACGGCCGGATCTGATCCTCCATGGAATAATGTGAACCAGCTCTTTACGGACTCCGCCAGCATCGAAATCTAGGCTCGGTCCATAACGCCACCTGTAGAAGCAGATACCGCAGGGGGTACAGTGGGGAATACCGGAGGAGGGACCATGGGTGGAGGCATCGGCAGGATCGGGATGGCCACTGCGGGTGGTACCGTAGGGACTACAGGAAATCCGGGGGCATCTAACGCAGGTGAGACAGAAGGGAGCACCGGGGCCTGCATCATAGTCAGAGCAGCGGGATATGCTGAAGTAATCATAATCGGGGGAGCAGTAGAATACATCAGAGCCGCCATCCCAGGTAGAACTGTAGAGTAGAATGAAGCCGGTACTGTCGGTGGAATAGTCTGATAAGATGGACCCGGCACAACTAATGGAACAGTAGGATAAATTAGAGCAGGTATAGGCATCTCCAATGGAATAGTAGGGATAACCAGAACAGGTACCACCGAGGTAACTACCGGATGGGGCAGAGCAATTACCATAGAAGAGACAATAGGATATGTTATAACAGGTGTCTCCGATGGAACAGTGGGGAAAACCGAAGCAGATTCTAATGGTACTGGATCTGCCGGAGGCGGTACTGCTGCTGACCCGGTGAATAATACCGGAGTGGATACAACAGGAGGAATAGTAGGGACGACTGATGAAAACGGAGGAGGGACCCTCTGAGTCTGGGAATCCTAGCCCCTCGGAATATCCTGCTGAGTCTGGCAATGACCAACAGACTCTACCTCAGTGGGTCTCTTAGGCGACTCTAGAGCCTGAGACTCTAAAGTCCTCTTACGTGGCCGTCCCGGACCACGTCTCGGCGCAGGAACATATGCACCCCGAGTCATACCTGTTGAATTATCACCAAGTATTACAAACAAGATCAAATGGTTAACTTTACCAATTTACCTATTTGTCGCCTTGAGAGGTCCTGCCGCTGCCCAGTCCCAAAGTGCAATCATGTCGCTACAATGACTTCAAAGATCCGAAAAACTCCTAAAAACACGCAAATTCAAGTAGGCATCGCAAACCTCGCTCTGATACCAAAAATAAATTGGTATCAGATAGACACCGTAAATCCACAAGTCCTCAAGGTATCCGACAACCTGAGCTCTGATACCAAAAATCTATTGTCACGCCCCGAGACCTAGGAGCTGCTGCTCCAATAGAAAATCGTACAGCACCTCCCCTATCCGGCGGACAATTTACACATACATACAACATATATGACATAACCACGCAGTTTAAATGGGCCTCAGGCCTCAAATCCATACAGAATAACAATATATATGATAATATAATCATAAATCCAAACCATGAACATACCTGAGATGCCAGGGGGCAGGAACTCAGCAAAACCACACACATATTCCAACATAGGACTCAAAAGTACAATCCCATAAAGAAAGCCACATACTACAAGTCCACAGTAATCCAACGCAGCGAAATAAACCCAAATATGATCCAAAAATAGAAAGTAGCACATAAAACCAAATCAGGTGAAATCACAAGTACGGGACTGGCGACTCGGACCCTCCTGGCAGATATCAACCTGAAATCTGAAAATATGGCAACAGTGTGAGTCCAAATAAACTCAGCGAATACCCAAATAGATATGCATAGTACATTATACTAACAATAAGAGTCTACACTGATACAGTCTCATATGAACAATAAACAAGTGTATACACTGAAGATACTGAATGAAAATACATACCAGAATCCATCTATCCTGTAGAGGGGTGAAATAACTCCCAATGGAACATGTATAACACATAATCCAAAGTAAACAAGTCTCCAGTATATGTATGTCAATCAAGTGCAGAAATCAAATGCAGCAAACAATGCACGATGCAAAATATGCACATGGTGCAATGATATGTGTCACACCCTAATCCCATTCAGGACATCGTCCGCCTATCATAAATGAATGCCCACGTGGGTAGAGCTGTGACAACCCGTACGCACCCTGCCATCACTGTTCCTGAGTGACCGAGTGGACAGGATGCTGGCGGAGGTCACTCTCCTACCCCAAGCAATGGGGGATCCTCGCTCTCATCTTCTCGTATCTCTATACGAGAAGGGATCCCTGGCTGCTATCACGCATCGGAACCACCCTCCAAATAGTGACCGTGCGGAGCAATAAATGGCAAATGCACACACTCTATGGCAGCCACTACCCCTGAGTGGATGTGTGTGCATATCCTCATGTAACTGACGATGGGCTCAGACTACATAGGAGCCGATGATCGTCAATATGCAACAATGCAAGGATGGTGCATGACCTAGACACATACAACACCCACCAAGTCTTAAACTAACACCTCAGTGTGCTAGGTATAGATCTGAATCCTATATCATGGGATACAAGTAACCTACTAGGTATACTAACGAAATAACCAATGATCCATCAATGCCAAATGCGAGGGAACATATCACTACATCTATGCACATATATATATACACAACAACTATTGAGACTGTATGAAGCTAAAATGGAGATAACCTCAAGGATAAGCCATAGATATCAAGTACAGGTATACTAAAGCAGGTATAGCATATAAACTTACTGTTATCTATAACAAACCATGCATTGCAATACGATAATATCTAAAAGATAAGTCAAGGGTACCCGCCTCAATCGTAAGACACTCGTATCAGAAAGAACCACATGTCTGGTAATCAGCAATGCTAAATTCAATCAATGCCATGTATCAAAGGCATAATGTTTAACTACCATAATATGTAATTTTTAGCTAAATAAACTGTCTCAAATAATTAGGATAGTTCTAATTATCATCGTTTCATCTAATTAACCATAATTAGATGATTAACCGTTAATTATCCCAAACTACCCCGATTAGATTCCCATTAGGTTTGGGAATCTGAATTATCATGTTTAGGTTATTAGGTTTAATCTCCAATTAAACCTAAGGAACCAACATGAATACTAATTCCACCATAACCATGTAGACCTTACGGCGGTGGCACATGCAAAATCCAACAAAACATAACTAGTTAACCCTTCTTCTCTAATCCGAATTAGCTACATGACATCCCACAACAGTAAAACGTCCATACACAGTTAATCCAAAACTGCCTATACATGATAGAAAGTGCACACCACAGGGTAAAATAACCACTATAGCCTCGCCCCATTCCAGGATCACGGTAACACAAGAAGAACTCACAGAAACTCCTCCATTCGGATTCAACAAAAAAACAACCATATCAATTCCTTACCTCAACCCCCAAGTGATCCAAAGCCAATAGCAGAAAGTTCTATCCCAAAATCATACTCCAACTGTATCTGTTTTTCCAAGAATTCAAGGTATGAAAAGATCAAACACAGGAAACTTTTGCAAGCAATCTAAACCCATGCACCATAGATTTGGAATCTAAATCCCAAATGTCCAGAACTCCACCACAGAGCAAACCTCCAACCTTTCAATTTGAAAAATAGCTATAGAACAAGTCCTAATCTTACCCAAATTCGTGCTGTCATCCACCAATTGTTCCCGTGCTAGTAGATCAACGCCCAATAGATGAGCTCAGTTAACTTGCTCATCTTTGAAGATCACAGCAACTCTCACAATCGTAAGCGATTGTCACTGGCATCGGCCGATCAATGCAACGGAAGAGGGAGAGATGGTCCGTCGGTCTGTTGTTGCGGCTAGGGTTCGCGCGGAGAAGAAGGGAAGAGAATTGGTGTGGGCTTCTCTGGCGGCTAGGTCATGCGAGGGGAGGAAGAAGAAGGAGTGGGTTGTGGCTGCGGCTAGGGCATGCAATGAGGAGGAAGAAGACAGTCAGGTCGGTGCTTGCGACTAGGGCACGACCAAGTGGTAACGAGGAGAAAAAGGGAAACTTATAAAGGATTGGTCTTTTGCGAAAAATTCCCTCCATTTTCTCAATTTCACACTCTACCCTTAAAGTAAGGATTTTAATTATTTAACCCTCACATTTATTATAATTCACCTCAATAAATATTTAGGGTTAAATTATTTACACTCAAAATTTAAGAGTTTACCCGTAAACCCCTTCACCCTAGTCCGCTAACCCTAAATCTTCCAATGTATTTTTTTCCAAAAATTTATTTTACTGGATTTTTAATTTGTCGTATTTAACAAGAGGGCTGGTCATGAAGCTATGAAGGCCCAACCAGGGGCCAAGATACCCCTACCACCTTGGATCGCGACCATAAGGAGGGTTGGACGGAACACACAGGAGGATGTAAACTCGGGTCTCGGTGGCCAGATACAAAGGAGCACTACCAGACAGTTGAGGCAATGGGGCCATTAGCACAAAGGGTACAATGATTATGTTGAGTAAAGGATATTGCTCCTTTGTCCTAGTTGTCCTTGGTGGTTTCGCTCTCTCCTATGATCGTGGGGGTAGAAGTTGACTCCTTGTGGTTACAACAAAGGGGCCCTTCACTTGAAGTGTAAGAAAACTGGCTCAGAATCTGAAAGCAAGTTGTTTATGTGGGGACCGGTGCCGTCGATAAAGGGGGGGTGAATATCGACTGGTAAAAACTTTTGCAGAAACTGTGTCTTTCGATCGTTCTAGATAGAGTTAGTGCGCAGCGGAAAGAATAATGAACGAAAAGAAAGACACTTGTACACATGGGATTTACTTGGTTCCCAACCCCTAGGGTCAGTACATCCAAGGCCTAAGCACGGGAAACACCCATCCACTAATGGTCTCCTTTCCGGACTTTCCAGAGGCGGAGAAACCCGTCATACAGTGAACGATTTACAATCAAAATATTATGGAAAATAAATGCAGAATGTAAATTCAAACCAAACAAAAGAGTTGAAGATTCGGCAAATCTGGAACTCCAAAGTGTCGTGCACTTCCTCCCGGAGCCTCCTTGGTTGCAGAGCTTTGTCTTTATCGATTTGTCATCACTTGGAAAGCTCAGAATGATC
The DNA here is from genome assembly GCA_024364735.1 of Boesenbergia rotunda. Lineage (NCBI taxonomy): Eukaryota > Viridiplantae > Streptophyta > Magnoliopsida > Zingiberales > Zingiberaceae > Boesenbergia > Boesenbergia rotunda. The sequence goes on from JAGFNQ010005903.1 coordinate 26,875, forward strand.
TCAGAATTGTTGTGTTAAATTGAGGGGTTGATGCCCCTTTTATAGCTTCTTTACTGGGCACCTGTGTTGAAGGGGGTGTCTCAGTTGCCTTGATTGAAACTTATCTTTGCGCCGAACTCGCAACAGCTGATAAGGCTTTCATCCAGGGTGCCCTAGACCTCCAGGGCACCTAAATGACTCAGGTGCCTTGCATCCAGGGTGCCTAGGTGCTCTTGGGTGCCTGAGTCCATTCAGTCACCCAGGAGCAGCTTTCCAGCTGTTTCCTGTGTGTGTTTGCCTGTTTTGCCTCCAATTCTAGGTACCTACATGATACAAAAACACAAGACAAACACATGTATATCCTTAGCCTTAAAGGTTTGGTTCTAACTTTGGATTTCCCGTGAAACCCTAGGTTGAACCAACGCCTATGTTCCCATCCTGGACATTCTCCTCTCAGGAGACGGTTGCTACCCGGCCCATCCGATTGGACTTTTGCCCAGCTTTACTCACCAAGGATTTTGCCTAATCATACGACCAGGACTTTGTGCCCAGTCCACGACCAGGACTTATTGCCCAGTCCACGACCAGGACTTATTGCCCAACCCTATGTCAGGACTTCGGTGCCCAACCCTCGGCCAGGACTTATTGCCCAATTCCACGAACTAGGACTTCGTGCCCAGTCCACGACCAATACTTATTGCTCAATTCCATGAACCAGGACTTCAGTGCCCAGCCCTCGGCCAGGACTTAGTGCCCAATCCATGATCAGGACTTAGTGTCCAATTCTTCGAACCAAGACTTATTGCCTAGGTTAACTAGGACTTTTCTTTACATTGGTACTCCTTTCTTGACTAACCCTTCCTTGTTCAATGCATCACTAACATAAGTATATTGTTAAACATTGAAACACTTAGAGGGGGACATCACTGATACATCTTGCACCAACAATCTCCCCCTTTTTGATGTTTGACAATATCTTAAGATAGATTAAATTAAAGGGCTAAGTTATAATCCTTGGGATTAAATGGAAAAAATTGATCTAAGTTTTGATAACACATTTTGATCCTTTGGGAAAAAATTTCTAACTTTAGCTCTCTATCCTTTGGGAGAAAGAAAAAAAATCTAACTTAAGCTCACTCACCCCCCCTTTTGAAAAAATATTTTGATTTTCATTTTGATCCTTTGGGAAGATGAAAAAAAAATCTATCTTAAGCTCACTCTCCCCCTTTGTCATACATCAAAAAATGACAAAACGAACTTGCACCAACAATGATAATTAGAAAAAAAAAATTGAAAGTACTTAGTATAAATTTTGAAAGAAACAGTTATCGAAACTCTTCCCTTTTTATTTTGAAACAGATTAAGTACTAGTAAAGCATTACAAAAAGAACCAAGTACTTAGATTGCACCTAAAATATGCACTTTAGAAAATATATTATGCATTCAAAGTTTTACTAAGAATTTTCACTTTAAAAAAATGCACTTTAGAACCTATGATATACTTTCAATGTTTTGCATAGAATTTTCACTTAAAAAAATATGCACTTTTAAAAAAAATTCACTTCAACAAATATAGTGTACTTTGAAAAATATTGTGCAAAAACTAATATTTTGAAAGATATTTTACACTTCAAACATCAGTACTTTGAAAAATATTGGAAGAAATTATTCTTTGAAAAATCTTTCACTTAACATATATTTGCATTTTGAGAAATATTTGTGCTTTGAAAACTATTAGTACTTTTGAAAAGTATTTGTACTTTGAAAACTATTAGTACTTTTGAAAAGTATATGTACTTTGAAAAATATTATTACTTTTAAAAATATTATGCATATTTTGAAAAATACAAGTACTTTTGAAAAATATTGTTTTTAAAACATAATATTTTACTTGACGTGGTTTCTTTTCCATTCTGACACAATCCTAAGAAACCTTGTTAACTACAAGGACATTTCCCTAGTGTCCTGGAAATTCTCCAAACTCAAGAAAATATTATTTTCAAAAGTGATTTCAAAAAATAAGTTTTTGAAAGTGATAGTATAAAAAAATGATTTAAAATGATAGTATTTTGAAAGGGAAAATGTAACGCCCGCCCCTTATTTGAGCGACGCGTTACATTTTTTTCTTTTTTTTCCCGTACATTATTGCATATGTAGCATAAATATAGCAGCGGAAATAATACTAAATCATGAACATATGCAATTGGATAAATTTCTTTCTAACTAAACTACTTTAAGCATGTGAATCATAGCATAACATATTTAACAAGAGAGTATATAGTTCTACATTAAGCATGTATATCATAAAGAACTTCAACTCCAACAAGTAGTAAGCGTAAACATAAGAACTAACACATGCAGTTTATAAGTAGCAACATTAAGTCTATGAGAAATAAGTCCATAAGTAAGAGTAAAGATAACAGTAGGATCGGTCTGCCAAGTCACTACCACACACACACATGCCCTCCTGCTGCTTCCCCTTTTGTTTGATCTGCAACATAAGAAGGTAGACTATAAGCATAAAATGCATAGTAAGCTCCTTGCTTACTCACAAAATCCGTACATCACATATAAGTTGAAATCTACATATTTGACATAAACATATAACATGAATAAATACATAAAACATCTAAAGCACATAAGCATAAACACTTAAAACATGAATATGTGTGTCGTTATTAAGGGCATATGACATGAGTAAATACCTAAAGCACTTAACATTCGCATAATCTTTAAAACATAATCTTGTGCATAAACATTAGACATAGCATATGCAATATCATTAAACATAAACATGTGCATAAACATTAAGCATATGCAAAACATAGCATATGCAATATCATTAAACATAAACATGTGCATAAACATTAAACATAGCATATGCAACATCATTAAACATAAGCATATGCATAAACATTAAGGATGCTCTTAGAAAAATATATATAATATAATACTTGAACATTAACATATCATCATCATTGGAATCCCTGGCTTGTACCCATTCATCAATTGCGTGCATCCCTTAGTAGAGTACGAGGTAGCTAATCCCGACCTACTAAGGTACTAGGCAACCTCTAGCCTAGGGACAGCTGCGGTAGTCCAGAACCGGGGCCTTGCTTAGGAGCCCATCCCTTGGACCTTTTTCAAGATCCAGTACAAGCCAATACATAAAGTAAAATAGCATTTCTTTTCCATAGCAATTGCTCTTTAGCATAGCGTTCATCATTTCTTTTCTTTTCATAGAAATTGCCCTTTAGATATTCTTTTATTCATAATATCATACATGTCATGGGCATACATTCAAAGCATAAATATCATCATAACTTTCAAGCATGAACATGGCATGGTGAAAACATAATTTCATGGTAAGAAAATTCATAACATGCCAACTTATCATTCATGATTCATAAAACACATAATGTTCAATTTAAAATTAAGGGTAATACATCTAGGGAACTTGTTTCATTTTTTTTCATCTATTATAGCATAATGAAACATGGATACCTTTAATTCAACCATAATTCAACATATACACTACTGGTCAAAACATTTAGATAGGGTTATAATGGCATAAAAATATAACACAACATCACACAACTCATACAACATGCATACATTGAATATCCTATTACAGAGAGACATCATCAAGTGAGGTAGTGACCTTAACCCCTATCATGGCATAATGAAACATAGATACCTTTAATTCAACCCTAATTCAACATATATTCTACTGGTCAAAACTGTTGGTGCAGGTAGCACCTAATTCAAACCTGGGTTTTGATATTGGCAAAAGGGTTCAAAAGCTAAGTATTATCTGTGTTCTAATGTGTTCATTAAGTGTGCAGAAAGAAGCACCTAGCGAAGGACTACTAGGCAGCAAAAACCTAAGACCTGGCGAAGGACTGCTTGGCACCTAGAGAAGGGCTGCTAGGAGTCGAAGTCCTAGCGAAGGACTGCTAGGCACCAGGCGAAGGACTGCTTACTACAGAAGCCCTAGTGAAGGACTGCTGGGCACCGGGCGAAGGACTGCTTGGTACCGAAGACCTGGCGAAGGGCTGCTAGGCACCAGGCGAAGGACTGCTTGGTACAGAAGCCCTAGCGATGGACTGCTAGGCACCAGGCGAAGGATTGCTTGGTACCAAAGACCTGGCGAAGGGCTGCTAGGCACCTGGCGAAGGACTGTTGGGCAAAAGTCCAACCGGAGGAGTCGGTTGGCAAAAGGTAAACTCTCCTGAGAGGAGTAGGTGAGGACGTGTTCCCCGTCGAGGGAACAGTAGGCGTCGGTTCGACCTAGGGTTCCATTTGGGAGACCCATAGTCAGAACCAAGACAGCTACGGCTGTAAAATTATCTAACACTCTTACTTTGTTGTTTTGGAACTAACCCTGGATGTAGGACCGAAGGAACGAGTTTCTGCAGCTTAGAACGCCCCAAAGGAGAGGGGCAACAGCTGGGCAAGGCGCCCTGGAGGTCCCGGGCGCCCCCAAGGTCAAAACAGACAACCAAGCAAAGAGTTGCTTCGAAACTGCTCTAAGCAGGGCGCCCTGGAGGTCCTGGGCGCCCTGAGTCAAACCAAGAAATGAACCGAAGCAAAAATCAAACCGTGAAGCCTGTTGACCGAGTCAAGCAGGGCGCCCGTGGCAGCCAGGGCACCCCTAGCAGCCACGGCGCCCCCGTTAGCTTCGAGCCCTATCTTGAAGGGATAAGAGTTGACCGAGCTGCGGATAGGGGTTTGCGGATCCAGAGGCACGTGGAGGGCGCCCCCGACGTCCAGGGTGCCCCCAGGTGCACTATAAAAGGGGTTCGACCCCCAAGGCTTCAGAACACACTTTTCCAACGCCACAACGCTCTTCGCTCGAGCACTCTGCTCCGAAAATTTCTAACCTCGATGTTCTAGCGCCGATGACAACCCTACGCATCGAAGTACGATCCACACCGGGTGTCAGTAATGAAGAGTTCAATTATTCCTTTTACTGCAATACTACTGTATAATTCTCTGTAAACCTTTGTGCATTATAGAATTGCCCGCAGTAAATGGTCAAAGACCGTGGGCCTTGGAGTAGGAGCCGACCGTGACTCCGAACCAAGTAAATCATTGTGTTCGTGTGTTTTTGTGTTAATTTTCCACTGCGCATTCTCTCTCTAATCTGAAACTATTTTACGATATTCACCCCCCTCTATCGTATTCTCTCGATCCAACAAAAACATCTAGATAGGGTTATCATGGCATAAAAACACATCACAACATCACAAAACTCATACAACATGCATACATTGAATATCCTATTACAAAGAGACATCATCAAGTGAGGTAGTGACCTTAACCCCTATCATGGCATAATGAAACATAGATACCTTTAATTCAACCCTAATTCAACATACATTCTACTGGTCAAAACATCTAGATAGGGTTATCATGGCATAAAAACACAACACAACATCACACAACTCATACAACATGCATACATTGAATATCCTATTACAAAGAGACATTATCAAGTGAGGTAGTGACCTTAGCCCCTATCATGGCATAATGAAACATGGATACCTTTAATTCAACCCTAAATCAACATATATTCTACTGGTCAAAACATTTAGATAGGGTTATCATGGCATAAAACACAACACAACATCACACAACTCATACAACATGCATACATTGAATATCCTACTACAAAGTGACATTATCAAGTGAAGTAGTGACCTTAACCCATCCTAAATCCCAATTTAAGAAACTGATCAGAAATTTCTAAGGTTCATATCAACATGAAAATGACAAAAACAAAAGCAATTGATTCATACATCATGCATATAATACATACTCTAACACTAGGAAGCATTAGCAAGTAACATGGCATCTTTAACTCTTTTTTTTTTGCCCTTATTTAGGGTATTAACCGAACATGTTCAGAGGGGAAACATGGCCTAATATATATATAAAACCCTCAAACAAACATTAACAAGGAATTAAAAACCATTAGCTAGTCAAAAAGAATCCAAGCATCTTCTTATGGCCAAAAAGTCTATGGCTTCTTGAGAGCCTTGGCCTAAACTTTTAAGGGTCTTTTTGCTTCATCTTTTTTTTCATCATAACTTAACATCAAGAAAACATTGGATTCATTAGATAGCATCAAACACAAACCTAGGCCCTAACACTCATGTTGGCCGAAACTTGCTCATAGGGAAAAACTTCACGATTTTAGCAACACATCGCAAGAACATACAAGAACATGAACCAAAAACATATATAAGCTATTATGTTGCAGGTGAGGGGAGTCTTACCCTTGTGCTAAAGATTTCTAAACAATATATATCACCTAGAAGGAGAGAGAAGAACTTCTTGCTCCTTGACTCTTCCTTTGCTTCACAAACACAAAGCCTTCACTAGATCTTCTTGGAGAGAATTTTTTTTTTTGATGGAGAGAGGGCTTGGTGGTTTCGGCAATGAGAAGGAGGAGGGATGCCTTATGGCATTTTTTTCTTCCCTCATCTTCTTATAGTAAATGAAGAGGTATGCCTCTTCACTTTCCATGGTGACTCTTTACCTTCCATGATGACTCTTCATCCTCCATGGTGCCTTTTCATCTCCCTTATCCTTACACCTATCTATAATTTTCTTTATCCTCCTAATAGCACTCCCTTTCTAAGTGAATTGGTTACATATGCATACTTAAGGCTTACAACATCTCTAAGGTCCAAGGTTAGATCCTTGGCACCTACCTCATTTCATTTTTTTTATATTCTTTTGCAAGCCCATCTAAAGTAAGGCCCATTACATGATGTGTTATTTCTTTTATCCTCATGGGGCCCATTATTTCTTTTATCCTCATGGGGCCCATTAGGATAACTAACAAGTGCTATTTAAGACCCATTAGGAATTTCCACCATTTAGAGCCCATATAAGGCCCATTAACACTTACACTAAAATTCCCACAACTATAGCTATTATTCATGAATCATACTCAATATGGCTATTATTCATGCAATTATACTCAATATTATGGATAATATTGAAGGGAATTTTAGTGGGGTGTTACAGAAAATGCTTATGTTTTCAAAAGGATTTTGACAAACAGTGTATGAAAACATATTATTTTGAAATGTTCAATAATTCTTGGCCTCCCCCTAAACTTGACACAATCCTTGGAAGCTTGTTGATTATAAGTATTCTTCCTCTGAGTCTTTAGGGTCTAGTTCAGACCAAAAGAATTATCTAATAATTTCAAAAGATAATTGTCAGAACTAATTTCTTTTGATTTAGACTCCCCCTAAATTTGACACATCCTAGGAGTCCTTATAGATCATGAAGTAGATTTCCTCTGTGTCTTTAGGGTTTATCATGATCAAAAAGAAAATAAGCACAATTCTTAAAATACATTTTGAAACATTTCGAAACATAAAAATAAATATTTGAAGGACATATTTTAAAATGATGATAATTTTTCAAAGAAATAATGATATAACAAAGTTTTTGAACCAATTTTTGAAAACCTTATTTTGAGATGATAATACATTTTTAAAGCATAAGGTTTTTGAAAAATCTGAATTTTTTTAAAAAATAACTTTTTAAAAGAATAACAACACTCCCCATGTACACGACACTGTTTGACTTTATCTAAGTGCCTTAAGGGACTTTAGTATTGACCTAAAAGGCTTGTGTCTAATTATGCATGTCAAACAAATTTTTGAAAAAAGATATAATTTTGAAAACGTATAATATATAAGCACTCAGACAAGCATGAAATCCATAAAAATATTATTATGTTAAAGCACTATTTTGAAAATAGATTTTTAGAAAAATATTCTAAGAATTTTGGAAAATAATTTTTGAAAAGCATTTTTCAATGTATTAGTCCTTAACATCTCACCCATTTTAGATGTCTCAATACAAGCAAGCATGGTTGCCTTATGGGAGTATTGTGAGATGCTTTAATAATTTTTGATTGAATTTCTGTTAAATCTAAGATTTAATTAAAACTTGTGTTTTATCAAATAGTAAATTGAATTTGAGATTCGATAAATGGCTTCCAGATCTTGGCGAGGCACAGAGGCCTTCTTTGGTCGTAGCCTTATTGGAGCAACAACTCTTTCCTTGACAAAGCCTTTTATCGAAAGTTCATTTTCAAATTACTTCTTGAAAAATTTTGGTCTAACTAGTTTAGGTTTTGGATCAGTAGCTTCGGCTAGTTTCACCCGACTAAACAGACCAAGTAGGGTACGCTTTACCTCACTTGACATTATTAGAAGGGCTTCCTTAACGTACTATCATCTCACCTCCACCAAATACTATATTGTTCAAGTTTCAATTAGTCTTTTTCCTATAACCATTCTAAATCATGCATAAGATTAAACATGAATGACATGGCAGATATATATTAAAAAAATAGCAAATGCATGAGCATGACAGTTATGCATGAGTCAAACAATTCAAAACATTTTACTTAAGTTTAAAATAATGTATCAAATTCCCAATTTAATACATGTCGTGTGAACCCGTGAATATGTCGACCCACTTTGACATTTTTAATATTATTAAATTGATTGTTGCAGTTGGGTAAGATTTTATTTAGTTTAAGTTTAAGTTATTTAAGAATTACCTGGATTTAAGTTAATTGAAGTTAAATTAATTAAGAATTAATTGAAGTTGAATTAATTGAATTTAAATTAATTGAAGTTAAATTAATTAAGAATTAAATTAAGGACTTAAAATGAAATAAATTAAGGACTAATTAAAATGAAATTAATTAAGGATCAATTTATATTAAATTAATTAAGGATTAATTAAAATTAATTAGGATTAAATAATTAGGGATTAAATTAATTAAGGTTGTTATGATTTACTTTGATTTAAGTTTCAAACTTTCTGGGTTAGTTAATAGTTGTGGGTTTAATTGCATCATCTGCATTATTTCAAAAATATCTGATTTATCTACTATTTCTTCTTTATTTAATTTTTCATGTTTTTCTAACAATTCCGCTTTTTTTGAATTTTTGTAGATTTTGTTAACTATAGCCTCGATTCTAGAAAATTCATCTTCCTCCTCATCCTCATCATCAACATTATATCCTTCTACATCTTCATAGTAGGTGGAATAATTTTCAGGGCAACTAATTAATGTTTTATAATTATGTAAGAAATTAATAATTAAATCATTATCTAATAAGATTTTATCTTTACTATCTTCAGAAATATTCTCAGAAAAATCATTTTTATCCTCAGAAATATTCTCAGAAAAATCATTTTTACCCTCAAAATATTCTCAGAAAAATCAATTTTATCCTCAAAATTATCTTCAAAAAAATTATTTTTATCTTCAAAAATATTCTCAATATTTTCATAATTATTTTCAATATTTTCATGATTAATTTCTGAATTATCATTACAAAATTAATTACAGAATTATCCTTAAAATCTTCAGATTTAATTTTAGAATTATCCTTAAAATCTTCAGATTTAATTTCAAAATTATCCTTAAAACTGTCAGAATTAATTTTAAAAATTACTGCATTGATAGTAAGGATTAAAAGATTAATTTCTAGAATTTTAACATTATCTACATTTTGTAATTGGTCATGCAAAAAATTGATTTGACTATACACAAAGTTTAATTTTTCAAAAAAATTATCTAACATATCATATGACAGTGTAGGAATTTGAAAATCTTTACGAACATAAATTTTTCGTACCTTGGCCAGACACTTATTCTTGTACTGTCTGTGCTTTTGACATTTGAAGCACTTTATTTGACTTTTGTCCCTCCGGACTCCGGGCGCTAGTACTTCCTTTACTACCGGTGGTGAAGAACGAGTCTTATGAGTAGGACACTGATTTTTATAGTGTCCTTTCTCCCTGCACTTGAAATATGTAATATGAAATTTGAAATTGACAATAATTAAAAAAATATACCTGATTCACCCCTGGGCTCCCCCTCATCTCCTGGCGTCTTTACTCTGTCGGCTATTAGTCCGGTGAAGAGCTAACAGGCTCTGATACCACTTGTGGAGACCAGTGCCGTCGCTAGAGGGGGGTGAATATTGATTCGTAAAAACTTTTGCAAAAACCGTGTCTTTTGATCATTCTAGATAGAGAGTTAGTGCGCAGCGGAAAGAATAAAGAACGAAAAGAAAGACACTTGTACACACGGGATTTACTTGGTTCCCAACCCCCCAAGTTTAGTACATCCAAGGCCTAAGCACGGGAAAAGCCCATCCACTAATGGTCTCCTTTCCGGACTTTCTGGAGGCGGAGAACCCCGTCTTACAGTGTATGATTTTCAATCAAAATATTAAGGAAGATAAATGCAGAATGTAAATTCAACCCAAACAAAAGAGTTGAAGACTAGGCCGATCTGGAACTCCGAAGTGTCGCGCACTTCCTCCTAGAGCCTCCTTGGTTGCAGAGCTTCGTCTTTATTGCTTTGTCGTCACTTGGAAAGATCAGAATGATCTTAGAATTATTGTGTTGAATTGAGAGGTCAAAGCCCCTTTTATAGCTTCTTTACTGGGCGCCTGTTTTGAAGGGGGAGCCTTAGTTGCCTTGGTCAAAGCTTATATTTGCGGCGAACTCGTAACAGCTGAAAAGGCTTTCATCCAGGGCACCCTAGACCTCCAGGGCGCCTGAATGACTTAGGCGCCTGGCATCCAGGGCGTCTGGGTGCTCTTGGGCGCCTGAGTCCATTCAGGCGCCCATGAGCAGCTTTCCAGTTGTTTCCTGTGTGTGTTTGTCTATTTTGCCTCCAATTCTAGGTACCTGCAAGATACAAAAATACAAGACAAACACATGTATATCCTTAGCCTTAAAGGCTTGGTTCTGACTTCGGATTTCCCATGAAACCCTAGGTCGAACCGACGCCTATGTTCCTATCCCAGGGGAATGTGTGTTTCACCTACTCCTCTCAGGAGATGGTTGCCACCCGACCCATCTGGTTGCACTTTTGCCCAGCTTTACTCACCAGGACTTTTTCCCAATCTTACGACCAAGACTTCGTGCCCAGTCCACGACCAGGACTTATTGCCCAACCCTATGTCAGGACTTCGGTACCCAGCCCTCAGCCAGGACTTATTGCCCAATTCCACGAACCAGGACTTCGTGCCCAGTTTGTTAGTGATATGAGAGAAGTGTCCTAAGGCAATCGCCTTATGATGTAAACATTTATTTTAATAAATGATAATTCACTATTTGAGTATACATGTTTTGTGTATTTGATTGGGATCTTAAACTCATCTACTGAATGTCCGCAATACAACTCACAGCATAAGAGAATTTGTGATGGGATCACAACTAGTGATTATCTCTAATGTGCAATTGTGAAGTATTGAAATTATCCCTAGTCGATGAATTGATAAAAATGGACACTATCAATTCTGTTGAGACTAGCATGGGTTATTCTCTAATCAGCTGATTCTCACTAGCTGGTGACATTGGGATGTCCGGAGATAAACATGGATGCTAGTTAAGGGAACTAGTTCATTGGAGTGACTGGCTGTAAGACTTCATATGGGAATCTACATGTAGATATGTCAATGAAGATCTTACTGCGGCTTAAGTGCGATGTTCCTTTGACTTGCGGTGTTCAAGTCATCTTGGTCATGGAGACTTATACTTTAACATCTTAAGCAAGCATCTCCAAGGAGGTGTGGACCCGGGATGGTTGGGTATAAGCCGAAGTGCCCGAAGATGTTTGAACAGCCTACAAAGGATTCACCACTCCTTGCGAGGAGATGTATACCCAGGCCTATCGTCGGATTGTTACTCAAAGCCTCTGGCCAGAGCATATCATGTTAAGAGTGCGAGTCTCTTAAATACATGAGAGTAATTAGAAATCCAAAGGACGAGGAAGACACTACTTGGGCTAGGTGTGACGTAGTCAGCCTAGTGGGGACTGACACCATAGACCGTGTCCTGAACCAAGTGGGTATAAGGTGGTGAAGGGAATGAGGCACGATTCATTAGAGCTGCTGAAGGGTTTCAGAATAATTTCTTCTGGGGTCAAACCGTTGATCTTTCGATTAATTGGGGATCATGATGTACTACTAGGTGCCACTCATGATCGTTCTATAATTAATGGGTTAATTATAGACGGCCAACATAAATCGAAAGCCTATTTAGTCACACGCAATACGAGTAATCCGAGGGATTTAAAACGAGTTGAAAATTGGATTTTCCGATCAAGAGAAACAAGTCGAATCTGAGTTAGTCAGAGGCGCAATGGAAGCTAAAAATGGCTAAGTCTTTTGAAGGCTTTTTGGGCGAATTAAATGAGTTTAATTCGCGACGGTTCGGGTCGGTTTGGGCCGGCAATGAAGGAGAATAAACCAAGTTTATTTTGGTTTAATTAATAAAATAAATCTAGTATGATTTGTTTTATAAATTATGGATAAATAAATTTGTATAAAGAAATTTATATAAATAAAATTTATAGAAATTTATTCTTTTATGGAAGATTAAAATAATCCATGAATTGGTTTATTTTAATTTTATAAAATCAATTATGAATTGATTTTTCCATAATAAGAAAGTTTATAAATTTCTTATAAAATTTATTCCATAATTTAAAGAGAAGAAGAATTAGTTTTATTATAAATTAGTTTATAATAAAACTTGGTTTAAACGGAATAATTAGTTAAGAAAATTTATAGGATAAATTTCTTATAACTAATTCCGTTTAGAGGGAGACATAGCAAAGAGTTGCTACTATATAAAGGACCCAAAGGCTAGCCCTTTATTCACAACATCAATCAATTAATCAAGAGTTGATTAAGAGTTCTCTCTCTCTCTCTCTTTTATTCTTCTCCTTCCCTTCTCCCCACCTAGGGCCGGCGCCCTTCACTTTGTGAATTAGGGCCGGCGCACCAAGCCCTCCTCCAAGGGTGAAGTTGGCGTGAGCTACAAGAAGAAGGAGAACCCGAACACGAAGAAGAAGAAGCGGATAGCGACTCCTCTATTCTCGGAATTCGATTCCGTTACTTCGTTGGTTAGTTTCCTTTCTTTCCTCTCTTGATCTTTCAAGTTGTGCATATAGAGAATCTAGTAGTTCTCGTCGGCACAAAACTCGTGACTTTGTGAAGTCATCCCGAAGAGAACTCGGCGTGGACGCGAATAGAGGCGGAGCTTCCAAGGGACGCTACGGTTGGATCTCGTCCCTTACTTCGAGTTACGCGAGGTATAAAAGTAAATTAGTTTACTTTTCCGCAAAGTTTTATTTTATGATTATGTCAACACACCATAAGATTGCATGCTAGATACGAAGTTAAAATAATTTAGGAAATTATTTTATGCAAACTCTTCCGCTGCACGTAAAAATTTTAAATTTTACGAACTCGTATCCTTGTCGACATGCACCCGGTCCCAACAGTGGTATCAGAGCCGGTTAGTGTTCGACTTAATCATATAATTGTTTTGTGGAAAACTTTGTCATGATCTCAATTTCGGAAAATTTTTCCAATTATGGAAACTTTCAAATTATAATAAATTTTAGAATTAGGAATTTCAAAGTTTGGAAATCGTCATGAAATTTCGCAAACGTTTGAAATTTTCTAGTTTCTAAATTTTTATAATAATTGTGAAAATTTCCCATCTTTGGAAACTTTCCAATTTTGGAAATTTTTCTATTTTAGAAATTTTCCAACTTTGGAAATATGTAAGTTTTCTTTGTACCAGAAACTTACAATTATTCTGAAAACCTATTTTCGAAATCTCGCAATTTTGGGCACTTTCTTTTAAGAAAGTCTAGACAAATTCATGGACAGTTAATTGACAATTAAATTTGAATTGGTTTTTAAATTGACAACAAATTCTTTATTTTGGATTGAGCCTCGGGGAGCCGTCCAATTTAAAGTTAGATGTTGTAATTTAATTTCCCAATTTTAATTGAAATTGTCATGTTTGATTTGGATTGAGCCTCGGGGAGCCGTCCAATTGGATTTACAACACTTTACTTTTCTTTGGGTATCTGAGCCTCGGGGAGCCACCCTTAGAAAACGATTTGTTGTAATTAATCAATCCATGAATAAAATATGTTTTAAGAGGTGATGCTCTTACATATTGTTGTCTCCAAAATTAATTAGGAAAATGGTTTCCTATAGAGTTTTCTTAAATGAGATTTTCATGAAAATAATATGTAGTTGAATTAAGGGATTTGTCTCTTAATTTAATAAGATTTGATTTAGAGAAATCAAAGTCTTGAACATATTATTTCCGAAATTAATTATGACAATTTAGGAAATTGTTTCCCAAAGCAATTCCTTTAATAAAGTGTGAAATTAGAATTAAGGAAATCCGGTTCCTAATTCAATTCATGAGACTTGATAAATTAAGTCACATACATACTTTATTAAGGAAATCGTTAGTCATGACACATGTCATGAATGTGCTTAGAAAAGATGAGACCAAAACCCCTTACAAAATATTAAGGCCAACACCTTCCATTAATATGGTTAGAATCGGAGTTTTGTTTCTCGCTTGGGTTGATGGACACATCCATGCCCGACTTGAACCTTAACATGTTCAAACCATGGAATTAGTTTATGAATAATATAGTTGGAGTCAGAGGTCAATCCTTAGTTTTGGTTGTTGGACACATCCAAGCCTGACTAAACGGTTGAATGAGCTCCAACCATATTAAAACTATTTCTTGATTAATGGGTCAGCCTTAAGCTTGGAGCATCGATTTGTTGTGCCACAGCCAAGGTCGATGTGAAGAGAGGTGCAGTTGGGTGCTATGTATATGATGCATACTTGTTAATGAGTTAACAACCCAATGATTTATGCAAACATTCAATTAGTTGATAGCATAACGTGATAGTTACATATATGTGATATGTAATCGGTATAATTACCTACCTTCATAGCTAAGAAAAACTTGATGGCCACAGCCATGGTGATTCTTACCTATGGTTGGATATCAACCTATTTGGAGATGTTCCTACGATCTCCCGAATTGATAATAAGGGTTATTCAATTTGAAAAATAAATAGGATTTTATGTATGTTGATACATTCTTTAATAAATCTTCTCACATAATCTCAATTTGTATTTCTAGGATAATCACTCGATCATGTCTTCTCTAAACTTGCGTTCCATTTTGGACACAAATAAACTGACTGGGCCGAACTACATGGACTGGCTTCGAAACCTGAGGATAGTCCTCAAGGCAGAGAAGCTTGCTTATGTCCTTGAAGAACAACTTCCCACCCATCCTCCAGAAAATGCAACTCCAGACCAATTGTTGGCCTATCAGAAACATGTGACCGATTCTGAACTTGCGAGTTGCATCATGCTAGCCTCTATGGTACCTGAGTTGCAAAAGCAACATGAGCATATGGATGCTAATACCATCATCTTCCATCTTCATGAGTTGTTTGAAGAGCAGGCGAGATCCGAAAGGTTCGAGGTCTCCAGACTCCTCTTCACCACTAAGATGCAGGAAGGCACTTCTGCCTCGCAGTTTGTGTTAAAGATGTTGGGGTACATTGAGCGACTGAGCGCACTCGGTTTTGCAATGGATCATGAACTAAGTATTGACTTAATTCTGAGTTGTTTGTCCAAGAGTTGTTCACAATTTGTGATGAACTATCGGATGAACAAACTGGAGACTTCAATTCCTGAGTTGATCAACATGCTGAAGACTGTGGAGCCTTCTGTAAAGCCAGATCAAAAAGCGGTACTGTTAGTTGGTTCCTCGAAGAAAGGTTCTAAGAGGAAGGCCAAAGAACAGAACAAAGGGAAGAAGAAAAAGGCCAAGAAAACTGAAAAGAAACCAAAAGGAACTTGCCATCACTGTGGCAAGGAAGGTCACTGGCGAAGAAACTGCAAGATTTATCTTGAGTCCGTGAAGAAGAAGGCATCCGATGCCCCATCCTCTTCAGGTATCTTCGTTATTGAATGTCACTCTATTTCCTCAGATACCTGGGTACTTGATACTGGGTGTAGCTCACATATATGTAATGACATACAGGGGCTAAGGAATAGAAGAAGGCTCGTCAAGGGAGAAGCGAATTTGCGGGTTGGAAATGGAGCAAGGATTGCTGCTATTGCCATCGGAACATATTTGCTAAAGCTCCCAACTGGACGTGTCTTAGAATTGGATAATTGTTATTTCGTTCCTTCGTTAATAAAGAACATTGTATCTATTTCATGTTTGAATGAAAAAGGTTATCATTTAACTTTCAGTAACAACTGTTGTTACATAACTTTAAATGGCGTTCTTTATGGGAATGGAACTTTGTGCAATGGCATCTACACGTTAGATCTATCCGTGACGTTTTCAATATCGAAGTAAGCAACAAACGTGCTCGAATAGATAATCAAATAGACTCCTATACGTGGCACTGTCGTCTTGGCCATATAAGTAAGAAACGCATGACCGAATTACACCGATGTGGAATTTTGGAATCATTTGAACCAGGTTCATTTGATACATGCGAATCTGCTTAAAAGGCAAGATGACCAAATTACCCTTTCCCGGAAAAGGTAATCCAGTGGGAGAATTGCTTGGTCTAATACATACCGATGTATGTGGACCAATGTCAACTCTTTCACAAGGAGGCTATAGCTACTTCATCACCTTCATCGATGATCACTCACGATTCGGGTATGTGTTCTTGATGAAACACAAATCTGAAGCCTTTGAGAAATTCAAAGAGTTCAGAAATGAAGTAGAGAAACAGCTTGGCAAAAGTATTAAGATACTTCGATCCGATCGAGGTGGTGAATACTTAAGTCAAGAGTTTCAAGATTATCTAAGGGACAATGGGATATTGTCCCAATGGACTCCGCCGTATACACCACAGCATAATGGTGTATCTGAGAGGCGCAACCGAACCTTGATGGACATGGTTAGGTCTATGATGAATCATGCAACTCTTCCAAAATCCTTTGGGGCTATGCACTTAAGACAACTGTTTACTTGATAAACAGAGTCCCGACCAAGGTAGTCTCTACTACTCCATATGAGATTTGGAATAGTAAGAAANAGTATGGGACTTGGTTAACCCACCTGAAGGGATTAAACCCATAGGGTGGCAAGTGGGTTTTCAAGAAGAAAACCGACATGGAAGGTAATGTTGTTACCTTTAAGGCTAGATTAGTGGCAAAAGGATATCGTCAAAAACAAGGGAGTTGATTATGACGAAACCTATTCGCCAGTAGCTATGCTTAAATCCATTCGGATGCTCCTAGCCATAGCAGCTCATTATGATTATGAGATATGGCAAATGGATGTGAAAACAGCTTTCCTTAATGGAAACCTACTTGAGGATGTATACATGATACAACCTGAAGGTTTCACATCGGTTGATAAAACCAAGGTATGCAAGCTTCGACGATCCATATATGGATTGAAGCAAGCATCAAGGAGCTGGAATATCCGTTTTGATGAGACAATCAAAGAGTTTGATTTCTCACAAAATCCTGACGAACCTTGTGTGTACAAGAAGGTTAGTGGGAGTGCAGTCGTATTCCTAGTATTATATGTCGATGACATCTTACTTATAGGAAACGATATATCAGTTTTACAACAGTTAAGATTTGGTTGTCCAAAACTTTCTCCATGAAAGACCTGGGAGAAGCAACCTATATCCTTGGGATTAGAATCTATAGAGATAGATCAAAACGGTTGCTTGGTCTTTCGCAGTCTACATATATAGACCGAGTGCTAAAAAGGTTTAGCATGTCGGAATCCAAGAAAGGTTACCTTCCCATCAGGCATGGGATCAACCTTTCGAAGTCTATGTGTCCGCGCACAGAAGACGAGAGGATTAGCATGAATAAGATTCCCTATGCATCCGCAATAGGATCTATCATGTATGCTATGTTATGTACTAGGCCCGATGTATCGTATGCTCTGAGCGTCACGAGCAGATACCAATCTGATCCAGGAATGGATCATTGGGCGGCTGTTAAGACAATCCTTAAGTACTTAAGAAGAACTAAGGATGTATTTCTAATATATGGAGAAGGAGATTTGATAATACGTGGGTATACAGATGCCAGTTTCCAGACAGATAAGGATGACTCCAAATCGCAGTCTGGATACGTATTTACTTTGAATGGAGGCGCAGTAAGTTGGAAGAGTTCCAAACAAGACACTGTAGCGGATTCTACCACGGAAGCGGAATATATCGCAGCTTCGGAAGCAGCAAAGGAAGCAGTCTGGATCAAGAAGTTTGTCTCCGAACTTGGCGTGGTTCCAACCATTGATGAAGCAGTGCCGGTATACTGCGACAACAATGGAGCTATTGCACAAGCAAAGGAACCAAGGTCTCATCAGCGATCCAAACACGTGCTTCGACGCTATCATCTGATCAGAGAGATTATAAGTAGGAATGACATACAAATTGAGAGAGTTCCCACTGAAAGGAATATAGCGGATCCTTTAACTAAGGCCTTGCCTCAAAACAAGTTTGAGGGTCATGTTAGAGCCTATGGTATTGGATACCGTAGCGATTGGCATTAGGCCAAGTGGGAGTTTGTTAGTGATATGAGAGAAGTGTCCTAAGGCAATCGCCTTATGATGTAAACATTTATTTTAATAAATGATAATTCACTATTTGAGTATACATGTTTTGTGTATTTGATTGGGATCTTAAACTCATCTACTGAATGTCCGCAATACAACTCACAGCATAAGAGAATTTGTGATGGGATCACAACTAGTGATTATCTCTAATGTGCAATTGTGAAGTATTGAAATTATCCCTAGTCGATGAATTGATAAAAATGGACACTATCAATTCTGTTGAGACTAGCATGGGTTATTCTCTAATCAGCTGATTCTCACTAGCTGGTGACATTGGGATGTCCGGAGATAAACATGGATGCTAGTTAAGGGAACTAGTTCATTGGAGTGACTGGCTGTAAGACTTCATATGGGAATCTACATGTAGATATGTCAATGAAGATCTTACTGCGGCTTAAGTGCGATGTTCCTTTGACTTGCGGTGTTCAAGTCATCTTGGTCATGGAGACTTATACTTTAACATCTTAAGCAAGCATCTCCAAGGAGGTGTGGACCCGGGATGGTTGGGTATAAGCCGAAGTGCCCGAAGATGTTTGAACAGCCTACAAAGGATTCACCACTCCTTGCGAGGAGATGTATACCCAGGCCTATCGTCGGATTGTTACTCAAAGCCTCTGGCCAGAGCATATCATGTTAAGAGTGCGAGTCTCTTAAATACATGAGAGTAATTAGAAATCCAAAGGACGAGGAAGACACTACTTGGGCTAGGTGTGACGTAGTCAGCCTAGTGGGGACTGACACCATAGACCGTGTCCTGAACCAAGTGGGTATAAGGTGGTGAAGGGAATGAGGCACGATTCATTAGAGCTGCTGAAGGGTTTCAGAATAATTTCTTCTGGGGTCAAACCGTTGATCTTTCGATTAATTGGGGATCATGATGTACTACTAGGTGCCACTCATGATCGTTCTATAATTAATGGGTTAATTATAGACGGCCAACATAAATCGAAAGCCTATTTAGTCACACGCAATACGAGTAATCCGAGGGATTTAAAACGAGTTGAAAATTGGATTTTCCGATCAAGAGAAACAAGTCGAATCTGAGTTAGTCAGAGGCGCAATGGAAGCTAAAAATGGCTAAGTCTTTTGAAGGCTTTTTGGGCGAATTAAATGAGTTTAATTCGCGACGGTTCGGGTCGGTTTGGGCCGGCCAAAGAGGGTATTAACCCTCTTTGGGTGGCCGGCCAATGAAGGAGAATAAACCAAGTTTATTTTGGTTTAATTAATAAAATAAATCTAGTATGATTTGTTTTATAAATTATGGATAAATAAATTTGTATAAAGAAATTTATATAAATAAAATTTATAGAAATTTATTCTTTTATGGAAGATTAAAATAATCCATGAATTGGTTTATTTTAATTTTATAAAATCAATTATGAATTGATTTTTCCATAATAAGAAAGTTTATAAATTTCTTATAAAATTTATTCCATAATTTAAAGAGAAGAAGAATTAGTTTTATTATAAATTAGTTTATAATAAAACTTGGTTTAAACGGAATAATTAGTTAAGAAAATTTATAGGATAAATTTCTTATAACTAATTCCGTTTAGAGGGAGACTTAGCAAAGAGTTGCTACTATATAAAGGACCCAAAGGCTAGCCCTTTATTCACAACATCAATCAATTAATCAAGAGTTGATTAAGAGTTCTCTCTCTCTCTCTTTTATTCTTCTCCTTCCCTTCTCCCCACCTAGGGCCGGCGCCCTTCACTTTGTGAATTAGGGCCGGTGCACCAAGCCCTCCTCCAAGGGTGAAGTTGGCGTGAGCTACAAGAAGAAGGAGAACCCGAACACGAAGAAGAAGAAGCGGATAGCGACTCCTCTATTCTCGGAATTCGATTCCGTTACTTCGTTGGTTAGTTTCCTTTCTTTCCTCTCTTGATCTTTCAAGTTGTGCATATAGAGAATCTAGTAGTTCTCGTCGGCACAAAACTCGTGACTTTGTGGAGTCATCCCGAAGAGAACTCGGCGTGGACGCGAATAGAGGCGGAGCTTCCAAGGGACGCTACGGTTGGATCTCGTCCCTTACTTCGAGTTACGCGAGGTATAAAAGTAAATTAGTTTACCTTTCCGCAAAGTTTTATTTTATGATTATGTCAACACACCGTAAGATTGCATGCTAGATACGAAGTTAAAATAATTTAGGAAATTATTTTATGCAAACTCTTCCGCTGCACGTAAAAATTTTAAATTTTACGAACTCGTATCCTTGTCGACATGCACCCGGTCCCAACACAGTTCACAACCAGGACTTATTGCCCAATTCCACGAACCAGGACTTTGGTGCCCAGCCCTCGGCCAGGACTTAGTGCCCAATCCATGATCAAGACTTAGTGCCCAATTCTTCAAACTAGGACTTATATTGCCTAGGTTAACTAGGACTTTTCTTTACTTTGGTACTCCATTCTTGTCTAACCCTTCCTTGTTCAATGTATCACTAACTTAAGCATATTGTTAAACATTGAAATACTTAGAGGAGGACTTCACTGATGCATCTTGCACCAACAATTTTGTCCCGAATACGTCGTCACAAAAGGCCATAAGACCAGAAAGATGCGCACAAAAGTGAAGAGACATAGGAAAACAGGCGAACATTCTAGAGAAATGTATTCACAAGAAGACCGAGACAAAGTGATGCAAAATATTTTCCATTTCAAATAGATGAGTACATTGTGAGTTCAAAATAGAAAAAGCATACAATTGAAGAACCATGAGATGGATAGCCCACGCAGGGAGAAAGCTCCTACAGCTCCTTGTCTTCGGGTGGGAGCTCCTCCCAAACACGGCTGACGCTTATGAAGCTCAGGTCAGCATCTGACTTCAAGAGTTGGGCCTTATGTAGTTGGTTGATGGCATGATGGAAGCCCTGCTTTAAGCGCTTCATGACCTGCCTGGCGAGAATATCGCCAAACTCATCAGACTCTAGGAATCGGGCCTTGAACTCTACCTCGGTCTCTCTTGGCCGGAGTGCCTCATTAGCCTTGAGGTTTTGTAGTTCAGCCTCGGATTCCTCCTTGGCAGTCCTCAGCTGAGCCGCCTCAGAAGACAGTTTGGCGTTGTCTTCCAGGGCCTCCTTGAGTCTCTCTGAGGTGGCTAAGGTTTCTGACCGTGTAACGCCCACCCTTAATCCCTTAGGGATTCGACGGCGCTACTTTAACTTTCGTACATTACAACTACACACATGCATTCATATTATTTTTTTAGCAATCTAATCTATGCATGGGCATATGTATCATTAAAGCATGCAAGGTTCATGTAGCGGAAGCATAATTATTTTTTTTTATTTAATCTAGCATGGACATCAAGTATTCATCTTCAAACATAGCATGTATATAAAAAGAGCATAACATAGGTTTAACATGACAAGTTCCAAAACTTGAAGCAACTAAGAGCAAGATCCTTTTTATCCACCAGCACTATCACACACACACTTGCCCTTCTCCCGCAGCCTCCATAGTTTAGCGTCCTTTATCTGTAGCATAAGGGAAAACACTAAACGATAAGCAATAGCATAGTAAGACCCTGCCTACTCACAAAACCGGATATCATGAAAAGGTAATAGAATATATCACATTCAAGCATGGTAAGCATTTAAGCATGTTAAACATCTAAGCATGTTAACTTCATAGGAAGGTTCTTTTGAAAACATATAAACATAATACTTGAACATAGCATAATCATTAGGGCCCGGCTTGTACTTCATGTTTTGCGCGCGCCCCTAAATAGGAACGAGGTAGCTAATCCCAAACCACTAGGGTTTACTAGGCCTTCTCAAAAGTCCTTCAGCCTAGTATCATAATCATTTGACTCGCTTTAAGAGTCTATAGTACAAGCCATTACAAAATAAAATAGTTATCATGTTCTTCATTTTCATAAAGTATGCTCTTAGTCCCAACCTTCTAGGGAAGCATTCTTTAGGCCCTAAGCCTTCTTCGTTCATGCCTTAAAGGGCTCATTCTTATGCATATGTATGCATTCATAATTATGATAATTAGCCTAGCATGCATTTCATGGGAGCAACCAAGGCTAGGGTCCAAGAGTTCTCTCTTGGTCGAAAGTTGTAATTTGGCTAGCATGCATTCCAATCAACATATCAAGAATCACACAAGCATGTCATATCCTACACAAGATCATTATCATGCATGGTATTTATTAATCCAATCCCAAGTATAGGGCCCTTTGGCCGAAAGTTAAGGGTGGAGGTAGCTTAGGTTTTTGACCTCAAACATCCCATACAAGTATCATATATATATACATCATGTATCATACTAAGCATAGCATACATCATGGGGTAATCAACCTTCATAAACCTAATGTTCCATGCTTTGGCCGAATATCACATGCTAGGGAAAAATTAAGTTTTCCAATCAAACATTCCATTTAAACATCACTTGCATATACATATCATCATCCCAAACATAAGCATATCTCATAGGGTAGTTTATCCTTTACAAACCCTAACTTTAGGGTGTTGGCCGAATGGTGTAAGGTAGGGGGGATTAGGGTTTTTGGAAATCAAACCTTCACACAAACATTTACACAAACACCTCACATACATATCATGCAACATTATTAAACATGGATTTCATCATAGGTTAATCATGCATCCTAAACCCTAATTCTTCTAGGGTTGGCCGAAAGTGTAGGGTAGGGGGATTTAGGGTTTTTGAAATCAAACATTCATACAACCATTTATACAAACACCTTATCTACACTATCATGTCATACACTAACATAAGATACATCATAGAGTAATTCAACCCTTGAATCCCTAATTTTTCCATGTCTTGGCCGAAACTTGTAGGGTAGGGGCAAACCCTAATTTTTGTTATCACAACTTGAAGGAAATCAACATATAGGTATACCCTAAGTTCCAAGGGGTCTTCTCATGTATCAAAAAGTAACCAAGGCTTTCCCTTAAGGGGTGGCCGAAACTTACCTAGGGCAAATCCCTATTTTCGCAAACTACAAGAAGAAGGAAATCATACACAGCAATTATGCTATAGGTGAGGGGCACTTACTTCTTTCGCTAAATATCCTTAAGGTATACCCTTAGTTCGGAGGGGATGTGCTTGTCCTTGCTCTTGAGGTCCTTGACTTCTTCTTGCCTTGCAAGAGATTCAAACCTTCAATGGGGTGTTGGGAGTGTCCCTTGGGATGAGACCCTTCCCTTGGATTTTCAAAAATTGAAGAGGGAGAGGGGAGTTGGAATTTTCGAAAATAGAAGAGGGAGAGTGAGTGAGGGGTTTGCAACAATGATGGTTATCCCCTTAGCATTCCCTCTTATTTATACTAAGGGAAGAGGCAAGGTGTTTCTTCTCCAAGTGTCTCTTCACTAAGGGGTTTCTCATCAAGAGTCTCTTCCTCTACCCTTTCACATTCCCTAACCCTTAACAAGAATTTCCCTTCCTTTCTCTCAGCAATCCCCTGCTGGGTGAATTGGTTACTTCGTTGCTTTTCAAGGCTTTGCTTACTAAGAGTTCTAAGGTTCGATTCTCGACAAGAGCATATTTTTGCTCCTCTTTGGTTTTCACTTTTGCAAAGCCCATTAGCCCAATTCACTCTCATATTCTCAAATCACATATTCCTATTCATACAATCACATATTCCAATTCATGCAATCACATATTCTAATTTATGCAATTACATATTCCTATTCATGCAATCACATATTCTAATTTATGAAATTACATATTTCAATTCATGCAATCATATATTCTAATTCATGCAATTACATATTCCAATTCATGCAATCACATATTCTAATTTATGAAATTACATATTCCAATTCATGCAACCACATATTCTAATTTATGCAATTACATATTCTAATTTATGCAATCACATATTCTAATTTATGCAATCACATATTCTAATTTATGCAATTACATATTCTAATTCTTTCTAATGAAATCACATATCATTTAATCATGACATCACAAAAATGTAATTCTATTCATTCATGAAATAGATGTCATACCATCCGATAACCTATATCGACATTTTTGTGCCCTAATGAAAATCGACAGCAAGCCCAAAATTTGGGGCGTTACACTGGGCCCGGGCGACATCCTCCTGGAGGTTAGACATGTGATGAGCTGCCGCCTTAACCATCATTTCTTTCTAGGCTAGTTGGTGCGCTTGGTCTTTTATTCGCTCATTTAAAGCTCCTGTAGACATCTCTAGGAGTTGGATGTCCCCGGCTAGTTTCTTCTCCTTTGGTTGGAGCTGGTCTCGCTCCTGAGTCATATTGAGTAGGTCGTTTGAGAGGGTCACTGCCTCTCGGACATCAACCTCTGCTTGTAGGAGCCCCGCTCGATGGGCATGGTTGGCCTCGACCTCCGCCTTCAGTGCCATGCAGATGAAGGACTCATCCTCCCACCAGGAGTATAAATGGCGGTAGGCCATGAGGCAGTCTTGAGCTGCCTGTTACAGTATAGAAGAATTAGAAAACATGAATTAAAGTAATATAAAGAATTGGAGGTCCTTACCTTTAGGAGGGACTCATGTAGGTTGGTCAGAGGCCCGGTCGAAGTGCACAAGGCATCCCCTCCCAAGACCCCTTGGCTCCTCGGGGCATCGCCTCGGCTCACTGAGGGTGAGGAGTCTCTGGGCTGAGGGAGAAGCTGGACAGTAAGAGCTCTCGAAGGTACAGTTAAAGGGCCGGAGATGTCCTCGTTGAAGTTGGGGGCCCCCTCTGAAGAACAACCCTCGGCAGAGACTTCCCTGAACTGCACTGGGGGGAAGGATTGCAAAGCTACCTCCAATTACGCTTGAAGCTACTTGCGTAGGCGGTCGAGCTTCATGCGAGGTTTGGTAGGCACCACTCGCTTACCTTTGGAAGTGTCTAAAAAGTCGGCTGGGGAAGTTCTGGCGATCTGACCTCTTGTCTCTGGAGTGGTCATCGACTTGAAACACTGAGACGGGGGGATAGTGTCCTCGTCATCGGATATGGGGATGCCCTCCTCAGGGATGGAGGGGAGCTTGCTGGGGTCGAAGCGGGGCAGCCTCTTCCATTTCGACGCATGTTTCTCGTGGTGTTTCCTCTTTGGCTGCCCTGAGGATTTAGGCAGCTGGGTGTCAGCTGGAGGCACCGACTTTTCCTTATTTTCTCTCGCCTCAATGATGGTGAGAGGCAGGTCAGCCTCCTGGGCGATAGGCAGCTCCGGGGCCCCTTGTTCGATAGCCGGCTCGTGCATGAATGGTACCTCTATTTGCTCCAGCACTGCGCATTCGCCGGATGACTCCGTAGCCTCCTCCAAAGCCTCAGCCGAGTCAATTCGTGCAATGAGAGGGACCGGAGGGGGGTTCAGGGCCTCCTTGATGGCTTCATCCCACTTGATGAACCGGTTTATCGCCCTCGATAGCATGATGTCCTTTGCAATAAACAAGCAATAGAACATCAGTTAGAATTAACAGACATTGATAAAAAAGATAAACTTACCATAGTTGGGGCTGATGCTGGTGACTTTAGGGATGAGACCCGCTCGGTATATGAGCTTGTCACTATGCACCAAATCCGGGCCGCTAAACTCTATGTCAGATAAAGACTCCTCGCCTGCTGATAGGTTGGGTCCTGTTGAAGTCCCCTAGTTCCAGAGGAGCAGGCAGGTTTTCCCTCTAACGACTGGGGCTAAAGGGACGTTGGGGTAGTCGAATGAAGAAGATCCGCTCTTTCCATCCCTTGTGGGAAGAAGGGAACCCTCCTAAGAACCTATGGCTGAGGTGCACCGTAAAGCTAAATGCCCCTCGCGAGCCAGTCGAAACAAAGAAATAATAGAAGAAACGAGGGGTTAGAGGGATGTCGAAGAGCTTAATGATGATGTATGACCCGCCCATCTGAGTGAAGGCGTTCGGAGCCATTTGGTGGAGACGAATGTCAATGTGGGAGGAGACACTCATGAAGAAAGGGGGAGAGAGAAACGAAATCCTAACTCTACATGCCCTATGAAGAAGAAGAAGTCTAAGGGAGGTTCTACAAGTGATTGGTCCACCCTAGGGACTTCTACAGTCATCTCGGCCTGAATGTCGTAGGCCTCACAGGCCGCTCATAGGGTTTCCGACCTCACTCTAGAAGACGTGGACTTATACCACTCAGGTCGGTATCCCTCCTCCGGAGTCCCCTTCTTACTCTGTTCCTTCTTGCTCTCCTTACCCATGGTTCCTAAGGAAGAAGGTGAGAATTAAGAAGAAGACTTATGCATGGGAAAGAGTCCATAGAGGAAGAAGACGAGAACGATGTCTGCAAACACTGCTAGTCGACGATGATAGAAGATGGACAGACGTTTTCGCCTCCCCTTTTTATAGGGAGGAAGCTGCCTACGTGTGTACAATGGGGGCAAGGCACGTGGACGGCGATGAAAGTCCATCTCAAGGCGTCACCGCTGTCGAGGTGGCCGTTTGATATGGGCCTATAGTGCATATCAGCAGGAGATCGCGAAGAGAGAAGTTTGTGCACGTGGCAAAAGTGCATGCGTGAAGGGGTTTTATCGCCATTAAGAGACCCCATGCGCTTTTAATGGATGATAGACAGCTATCATTGCTATGCCTCGAAGTTCGCAGATGCCTTTTTGGAAGACTAATTCAAAGGGTTCGCCTCGGACCCAGGGGCGAATGTTTCGATTCCTTGGACTTGACAAGTCGCCAATGAAGTAGTAATGGATCTATGGACCCACCACGGCATAGCTTCTTCATTACACCACTAGTCTAATTAATCAGCCACACTTCGTTCGATTAGACATAAAAGGAGGGACTTGTGATGGGGTTGAGCATCCCATGGTTAACACGTGGAATGAAGAAGCTATGTGTCAAGGTCCGCTGAGTCTGAACGACTCTCTCAAACCTCCGAGACCTCCTCGGGAGGGTAGACTGCCGAGACGACCTCGGGCAGGCAGACTCCCGAGACCTCCTCGTGAGGGCAGATCCCCAAGAACAACTCGGGATGGTTTGAGCCCGAGACCTCCGCAGGAAGATAGGCTCCTAAAGCCCTTCCAGGAGAGGAAATCTCTCGAGACCCCCTTGGGAAAGTGGAGCCCCAAAAAGTCATAGACCTAATAACCCGACTCCAATAACCGTTACCCTTTCCTGTTCAGGAAAGGTGGAGGATAATTATTGTCATTTACATGCGACAATTAAGGCTCAATAATCGCGGGAGCCATTACCTAAAAGCTATCAGGTAATCGACAAGCATGGGACGTGGAGGAGAACATGGAGATATATGTGATCAAGCCTACAGATATATAAGGTATTCCAACCCCCCAAGTAATGGGGTTACAATCATCTTACTCACAACTCCTCCTTAGTTCTTTTCCTGCAATATACTCGAGTGCTAACTTGAGCGTTGGAATGGGCTCCATGGAAAAATCTCCGGCGTGTTCCCATTAACGCTCGTGTTAATCTCGCAGGGTGAGATCTGCTTTCCTTTCGTCAGCATCTTAGTGGGTTGGACTCCGGTGACTGGCCGTCCGCATCAATTCCTTCTAGAACAATATACATGTGCTAACTCTGTTTTACAAGGTTAAATCATTTACATGTTATTGTTGTACTAATATTTTCATGCAGATCAGTCATACTATGTTGGCTGAGGGATCGGTTGACTGATCACTTGGATTAGTCGATTCATAAAGTCTACGTAGTACTGCCATGTAGTAGATTCAAACTATCTGTCGACTGATCATCAGGATCGGTCAACGGATCCATATTTGGTAAGGCATGGCCACGCAGAAGGAAGCTTTATCCATCGACTGGTCAGGAGGATCGACGACGGATCACATTTATTGTAGTAATAGCCGAGCAGCATATACTAGGAAAGGCGTGGTGATACATCGACTGAACCAGAGTGTTGGATCGGAGAAAATCGATAGAGGGGGGGAGAATATCGATATCAAATTTTTTAGAAAAATAGAGCAGTTACGTAGCGGAAAAAAACAAAGAAATCACGAATGCAAGTTGATTTTACTTGGTTCGGAGTCATGGTCGGCTGCTACTCCAAGGCTCACGGTCCTTGACCGTTTACGTTGGGCAATTCTATAGTCGTCAAAAGTCTTTTACAAATTGAGTACAGATATAGAAATGAAAATTAAATTTGCAACACTTTTCGTAAATTAAATTTACCGACGCCCGAGGTGGATCGATGTTCAGAGCAGAGGGTCGTCGGCGGCGCTGGAATCTCAAAGTCGAAGCTTGTCGGAGCGTAGCGCTTGAACGAAAGTGCTTGGAGACTTGTGAGCGAAGTACTTCGAAGCCTTGGGGGTGGCCCCCTTTTATAGCACCCATAGGGGTGCCAGTGTCGATGGGGGCACCTACACGTGGCCTCTCCTACGCGAACTCCTATCCGCATGCTCGGTCAGCACTTATCCAATTCACAGGGGCGCCTGGGCTGATGGGGGTGCCTGTGTTGATGGGGGCGCCTGAGCTGACTTGGTCCAGAGGCTTCGTGGCAACTTGCTTCGTTGGTTTTGGTTTTTGCCTTCCACTGGGGCGCCCGTATCCATCCGGACGCCTAGCCCCAGTGAGGCGCCTCACTCCATTGAGGCGCCTCAGTTGCAGAAACTCATTCCTTCGTTCACTGCAACCAAGGTTAGTTCCAAAATAAAAAGAAGCAAACATGTTAGCCATTATCTATAGCCTAAGTTGTCTTGGTTCTGACTTTGGGTCTCCTAAATGGAACCCTAGGTCGAACCGACGCCTATTGTTCCCTCGCACGGGGAACGCACCCTCACCAACTCCTCTCGGGAGAATTTACCTTTTGCCAACCGGCTCCTCCGGTTGGACTTTTGCCCAATCCACCGGATCAGGTCTTCATGCCCAGTTCGTGACCAGGACTTCTTGCACAACTTCCGGTCAGGTCTTCGGTGCCCAGCCCTTTGCCAGGACTTCTTGCCCAGTCCTCAACCAGGACTTCTTTGCCCAACTTCCAGTCAGGTCTTCTTGCCCAGTCCTTGACTAGGACTTCTTGCCCAGCCCTTTGCCAGGACTTCTTGTCTAGTGTACCTAGGACTTTCCTGCACACTTAGTAAGCTTGTTAGATCACAATAACACCTTAACTTCTGAACCCTTTGCCATTATCAAAGCACAGGTTTAACATAGGTGCTTCCGGCACCAATAATCTCCCCCTTTTTGATTTATGGCAACCCGGTTCAAAAAGTTAAGTCAAAAATAACAAGCAAAGATAAGAAATTCAGTTCTCCCCCTGAACCGAATAGTCTCCCCCTGAGTTTTTCAAAGATACGTGGGTTTTTGTAAACCTTCTAAATGCCTTAGATTTTGACTATTCATAAAAAAAAATTTACAAGTTTTTTACACTTAAAAAATTTTCCAAAAACTTTTTCATGCTTAGAAAATTTTCAAAGGATTTTCAAGTTTTTCATACTTAGAAAATTTTTCAAAAGATTTTTGCAGATTTTTCAAGCTTAGAAAATATTCCAGAAGGTTTTTGTAGATTTTTCAAACGTAGAAAATTTTCCAAAAGATTTTTACAAATTTTTCAAACTTAAAAAATTTTCAAAAAGGTTTTTACAAATTTTTCAAACTGAGACAATTTCCAAAAAGGTTTTTGCAAATTATTCAAACATAGAAAATTTTCCAAAAGGTTTTTGTAAATTTTTCAAATTTTGATAATTTTCCAAAAGGTTTTTGCAAAATTTTCAAACTTAGAAAATTTCCAAAAAAGTTTTTGCAAATTTTCCGAACTTAGAAAATTTTTCAAAAAGTTTTTGCAAAATTTTCAAACTTAGAAAATTTTCAAAAAATTTTCACACTTAGAAAAAACTTCAACAAAAAGTTTTTCAAGTGTTTTATGCCAGGAAAAGTTTCTTGAAAACACTTTGTGCAAAAAACATTTAGAGAATCAAATTTTCACTCAGAGCTATTTAAGTACTTAGGTACTTAGAAGATGTTGAGGTGCTTTAGAAAATACTTAGTTTTGAAATACTTAGATTTGAAAAACATTTTTATGTACTTTAGTTGTTTACTTTACTTTTTGAAAAAGAGATAAAAATTTTGAAAAAAAAATCCTCTTTCCCTTTCTCTCCCCCTTTGCCATGTATCAAAAAATAAATTGATATTAATTACAGCAGGAAAAATTAGAGCTAGTGCTAGTAAAACAAATGAAGTTCTGTATTGAACCAACTCTAATAACCTTAAGCATAAACTGGACCAAACCAAATTAAATCATTCTTGTTAAGGTCCTATCTTACCCAGTCAGCTACTTACTAACTGTTATAAACAGTAGCTTTCGCTAGGGTTAGTCAAGTTAAGTGATCTTCTCAAGTTAGATTTTCTAAGCTTGACACTTAACCTGATTGTTGTTCAACTTGTATTTATTGCACCAATTACTGCAGATGCACTGACTTAAAGCATCTTGAATCAAGGCATAGACCTAAGCATCTCAACCTAGTCTAGGTTATCAATCAAAAGTACCCTAGGGTGCTTGTGAAATACTGGCTTCTAGATCTATAGGTACATGCAGTTCTAGGGTTAGGGCCTAAGCTAAGTCCATTTACGAAAAAGACCCTAGTTTTGAAGTGGGTAAGTTTTTTTTTAAAAAAACTAAGTCGGAAAATAATTTTAAATTTCAGAAAAACTTGATAAAAAGATATGATTTTTCACAAAAGATTAATTAAAATTAAAAAAGTAAAACAATTTTTTGAAAAATATAGAGCAGTCTTATTCTACTAAGCATAACCCTAACTCCCTTCTTAGTGAACTAAACTCAGACTCAGGTAAGGGTTTGGTAAAGTTATCAGCTACGTTTGACTTTGAGTCCACATGCTTAAGGACTATTTCACCCCTGGCTACATGATCCCTTACAAAATAATGTTTAACTTCTATATGCTTTGTTCTTGAGTGTTGAATTGGGTTTTTAGTCAGGTTGATTGAGCCAATGTTATCAATGTAAACTTGGGTTTGGGTGTAGTCAAGCTAGAAGTCCTTAAGAGTGTGCATCATCCATAAGAGTTGTGTCACACACTCTCCTAAGGCAACATATTCTCCGTCAGTTGTAGATAGGGCTACACAGTGTTGCTTTCTACTGCACCAGCTGACTAGACTATGTCCTAAAAGTTGGCAGATTCCTCTTGTACTTTTTCTATCTAATTTTCACCCAGCATAGTCAGAGTCAGAATATCCTGACAGTTCAAAGGTGGAAGTCCTAGGATACCAAATCTATACATTTAGGGTGCCCTTTATGTACCTAAGTACTCTTTTTAGGGCTGCTAAGTGGGATTCCTTAGCACAAGTTTAGTACCTAGCACACATTCCTACAAAGAATAGGATATCAGGTCTTCTAGCTGATAGATCGTCTAAGGGGTGCAGAGGGGTGAATGCACTTTTTCCGGATTGTTTCGATCTCTACAAAGTTGTTAGCGCAGCGGAAATAATATGCAAAGCAAAATGAAACAATGCTAACAAAAATCTTTTACTTGGTATCCACCCAGATGGGTGACTAATCCAAGGATCCACGCCGCGAGCACACTTTCACTATGAAAATCTCCTTTAGGTGGAGAAACCTTTACAACGGCGATCTTCCTCTTTACAGAATGGAGCAGAATGAGTGAGAGGAAGCAAGAACACTTTTCAGTGGGGCAGCACCTCGTTACTGTACGAAACCGTACCGTACCCGTGCAAAAAGGTGCTCCTTTTATAGGTGAAAAGGACAGACTTCGCAGTCTGTCCAGCCCCGTACCAGTCGACTGCCCCAAGGGCAGTCGACTGGCCCAGCATTAACTGCTGGCCAACGGCTAGCCAACAGCTAGCCAACGGCTAGTTTCAGGGTATACCAGTCGACTGGCCATGGGGCAGTCGACTGGTCCGAGGCTGCGAACTTTCTGTGGGTTTTGGCAGTCGACTGCCTTTGGGCTAGTCGACTGCCCTGCCTCACAGCTCAGCTCCATCCACTCCGGACCTTCTCCTTCATGTGTGCCTTCAGGTCTGCTCCCTTGGCTCGCCCCTTGAAGTCCTCTTCCTCTGACTATCATCCCTCGGATGCGCACGCAAGCCTTCCCTTGGCTTGCCTCCATGCCACCCTTCACATGTGCCCTTGAAGTCCACTTCTCGGCTTGCCCTTGGAGCTCTCCTCCCTTGGCTCTCGTCCCCCGGATATGTCCACCATGTGTGATTCTCCAAGTCCTGCAAACTCAATCACACATATCAAATACAACATAACACTCTAACTTCGAACATATTCGCCCACATATCAAAACCATGATCTTCCAATCATTTAAGGGTCGATTGCCTAAACAATCTCTCCCTTTTTGATGTGTGGCAATATGTTTAAGTTAGAGATAAACAACAATCACAATAGCAATAACAACATATAGCAATTGAACAGTCATGAGACATAGTAACCCTAAGAGGTAACCTCCCCCTTAACCTATGTCTTCCCCCATTTTCAATTCTAGTCACAATTCAATTTAAGTTCCACTTAACAACAGTAATAAATATAAGACATATCAGAATTTAAGAGGTACCTCCCCCTTAATCCATGTCTTCTCCCAAATTTTAGCCTTTCAAGGTCTAAGTTGGACAAAATACCTAAAATCATCCATTTTAAGTCAAAATTCTAACTTAAACCATCCATTCTCCCCCTTTGACACCATCAAAATAATTGCCTCAAGCAACCAAAACCCATGGTATCAAATGAAAGAATTTTCAATTTTTGAAATTTCTCACAGTGGCTGAAAAATAGGCGTGCCAGTCGACTGCCCATGGGGCAGTCGACTGATACGTAATCAGTCTGATTTTTTAAGTTTTCTGCCAAATTTCAGAAACTCCCAGAAAATTCCAAAAATTGTAAAATTTTGCATGCATGTTTGAAATGGTATACTCTATCAGGGAAAAATATTAAACCATATAAAATTTCAACCATGTATGAATTTTGATAAAAATCTAAAAGTTTTGAAAATACTACATTTTGTACCAAACATTGAAACCAATTTTGCAATCATGTAACTTTCAAAGGCATGGCAAAGCATGTAATGCATGAAATGATTTTCAAAGGTTTAAAATGTCCAACTATGATCTTTGGGTAAAGTGTCCATTGATTAAACACTTGTCTTCCCCATAGTTGGTCTAGTTTTCATATTTTGATACTCTCAATGGTTCAACAATGTGCCACAAGCACAAGTGATCCAAATGTATCACCCTAATGGATCAAGCACCCTTTTTCAAAGCTAATGTCTCCAAGTTCATCCTATACTTCCACAAAACACATTCCAAGTCCTCTTCATAAGGATGTAAACTCCGATTCGGGAAGAGGCTTGGTAAATATGTCGGCTAGGTTCCACTTTGATTCAACATAGTGTAGTTCTATGTCTCCCCTTGCACATGGTCTCTAATGAAGTGATGTTTCACTTCAATGTGTTTTGTCCTAGAATGGTGAACTGGATTTTCGATTAAATTGATTGTGCTTACATTATCACACAAGACTTTGACCTTGGTGTAATGTAGCTCATAATCCTCTAAGGTGTGCATGATCCAAAGGAGTTGGGAAACACACCCACCCATTGCCACATATTCGACTTCCGTTGTTGATAGGGCAACGCATGGTTGTTTCCTACTACTCCAACTGACTAAGGATGACCCAAGGAATTGACACCCTCCACTTGTACTCTTCCTATTGTTGGGACCGGGTGCATGTTGACAAGGATACGGGTTCGTAAATTTTAAATTTTTACGTGCAGCGGAAGAATTAGCATAAAATAATTTCACAAATTATTTTAACCACATATCTAGCATGCAACCTTATGATGTGTTGACATGGTCATAAATTAAAACTTTGTGGAAAAGTAAACTAATTTACTAAGTACCTCGCGTAACTCGAAGTAAGGGACGAGATCCAACCGTAACATCCCTTGGAAGCTTCGCCTCTATTCGCGTCCACGCCGAGTTCTCTTCGGGATGACATCGCAAAGTCACGAGTTTTGTGCCGACGAGAACTACTAGATTCTCTAAAGGCACAACTAGAACAACAAGAGAAAAGATAGGAAACTAACCACCAAGTTAACGGAATCAAAATTCCGGGAAGGAAGGAGATGCGATCCGCTTCTTCTTCTTCTTCTTCGGCTTCTACTTGGTGGAGTCGACTCACGCCAACCCTTGGAAGAGAGGGTGGTGCGCCGGCCCTAGGTTGAGGTGCGCCGGCCCTAGGATGACCAAAGGGGGCGCCGGCCCTAAGTTGGAAGGAGAGGGAGAGGAAGAGAATAAGAGAGAGAGGGAGAGAGTTAATCTCTTGATTACTCAATTAGAATTAAGGGCTTGCCTTTGGTTCCTTTATATAGTAGCATCTCCCTTACCAAGTCTCCCTCTTAATGGAATTTTCATAACAAATTTATCCTATAAATTCTCTTATGAATTATTCCGTTTAAACCAAGTTTTATTATAACTAACTTTATAATAAAACAAATACTTCTTCTCCTTTTATTATGGAATAAATTTTATAAGAAATTTATAAACTTTCTTATTATGGAAAAATCAATTCATAATTGATTTTATAAAATTAAAATAAACCATTTCATGGATCATTTTAATTTCCATAAAAGAATAAATTTCTATAAATTTATTTATATAAATTTCTTTACACAAATTTATTTATCCATAATTTATAAAACAAATCGCGCTAGATTTATTTTATTAATTAAACCAAATAAATTGGTTTTATCCCCTTTTAATGGTCGGCCAAACCAAAGGGGGTTTACACCCTCTTTGGCCGGCCAAACCGAGCCGAACCGATCGCGAATTAAACTCATTTAATTCGCCCAATAAGCCTTCAAAAGACTTAGCCATTTTAAGTTTCCGTTGCGCCTCTGATTAACTCAGATTCGACTTATTTCTCTTGATTAAAAAATCTAATTTTCAACTCATTTTAAATCCCTCGGATTACTCGTAGTGCGTGTGACTAAATACGCTTTCGATTTATGTTGACCGTCTATAATTAACCAATTATAGAACGGTCATGAGTGGCACCTAGTAGTACATCATGACCCCCAATTAATCGAAAGATCAACGGTTTGATCTCAGAAGAAATTTCGAAACCCTTTAGCAGCTCTAATGAATCGTGCCCCATTCCCTTCACCATCTTATACCCACTTGGTTCAGGACATGGTCTATTTGTGTCAGTCCCCACTAGGCTGACTACGTCACACCTAGCCCAAGTAATGTCTTTCTCATCCTTTGGATTTCTAATTACTCTCATGTATTTAAGAGACTCACACTCTGAACATGATATGCTCTGGCCAGAGGCTTTGAGTAACAATCCGACGATAGGCCTGGGTATACATCTCCTCGCAAGGAGTGGTGAATCCTTTGTAGGTTGTTCAAACATCTTCAGGCACTTCGGCTTATACCCAACCATCCTGGGTCCACACCTCCTTTGGAGATGCTTGCTTAAGATGTTAAAGTATAAGTCTCCATGACCAAGATGACTTGAACACCGCAAGTCAAAGGAACATCGCGCTTAAGCTGCGGTAAGAACTTCACTGACCTGTCTATGTATAGACTACCATGTGAAGTTTTACAGCTAGTCACTCCAATGAACTAGTTCCCTTAACTAGCATCCATGTTTATCTCCGGACATCCCAATGTCACCAGCCAGTGAGAATCAGCTGATTAGAGAATAACCCATGCTAGTCTCAACAGAATTGATAGTGTCCGTTTTTATCAATTCATCGACTAGGGATACTTTCAATACTTCACAATTGCACATGTAGTGATAATCACTAGTTGTGATCCCATCATAAATTCTCTTATGCTGTGAATTATATTGCGGACATTCAGTAGATGAGATTAAGATCCCAATCAAATACACAAACATGTATACTCAAATAGTGAATTATCATTTATTAAAATAAATGTTTACAATCATAAGGCGATTGCCTTAGGACACTTCTCTCATATCACTAACACCTATCTAGCTTACACCCCACATAGTCCGAGTCGGTGTATCCAAATATATCAACACTAGACGTTCTAGGATACCAAAGTCCGACATTGAGGGTCCCTTTCACATACCTTAAGATCCTCTTGACTACAACCAAATGGGACTCTTTGGCACAAGATTTGTACCTTGCACACATATCTACCTCAAAAAGTATGTCGGGTCTACTAGCGGTTAGGTATAGGAGGCTACCAATCGTGCTCCTATATTGTTTGGAGTCTACCATTTTCCCTTCACTGTCACTATTCATTTTCACATTGGTTTCTATGGGTGTAGATGCTACCTTAGCATTGTCTAAACCAAATTTCTTCAACATCTCCTTAGCATATTTGGTTTGAAAGACATGTGTACCTTCATTAGTTTGTTTAACTTGAAGGCCTAAGAAAAAGGTTAACTCTCCTACAAGACTCATCTCAAATTTATCTTCCATACACTTGATGAATTCTTGTAAGAAGTCATTATTTGTTGACCCAAAGATGATATCGTCTATATAGACTTGGGCAACAAATATGTCCTTATCCTTAGATTTTAGGAACAATGTAGGGTCAATTGTTCCTCTCCTAAACCCCTTACACACTAGAAATGAGGAAAGCCTTTCATACCAAGCTCGGGGAGGTTGTTTCAATCCATATAAGGCTTTTCTTAGTTTGAACACGTGTCTTGGAAAGTCAGGGTCCTCAAACCCAGGAGGTTGTTCTACATAAACCTCTTCCTTAATGATCCCATTAAGGAATGCCGACTTCACATCCATTTGGTGGAGTGTGAAACCCATGTGAGCGGCATAGGCTAGTAGATTTCTAATTGATTCTAACCTAGCTACGGGGGCATAGGTCTCATCATAATCTAGTCCAACTTGGTTAAACCCCCTAGCCACTAATCTAGCCTTGTTCCAAGTGATTTTACCTTGGTCATCTAGTTTGTTCCTAAACACCCATCTAGTGGTTACAATAGTACAATCATTGGCCTAGGAACCAACTCCCAAACTTCACTTCTCTCAAATTGATTTAGCTCTTCTTGCATGGCTAAGACCCAATCAACATCTCCCAATGCTTCATCAATGGTCTTGGGTTCTAATTGGGAGATTAGAGCTATTTGACTAGTTTGATCCCTAAAGTATGATCTAGTCCTTACTCCTTGAGTGACATCACCCACTATTTGGTCAATGGGGTGATCATGGTGATGTCTCAAGGGCCTAGAGGTTGTAGGTTCATTTACTCCTTCTTCCTCATCCTCTAGGGTATTTCTTACTCCCCCTTGATCATTGCCCTCCAAATGTAGGTCTTGAATTCTTTGAGCAAGGGGTTGGACTTCGTCTATATCCTTATCAATTGAGGACTTCCTAGGATAGGTACTACTTGTTTCATCAAATTTAACATTTGAGGACTCCTCAATTACCATTGTCCTTTTGTTATACACTCTATAACCTCTACTACTTGATGAGTACCCTACTAGAATCCCTTCATCGGCTTTTGACTCAAATTTCCTTAGGTCATCTTTGGTATTTAATATGTAAACTTTACATCCAAAGACTCTAAAATAATGGACTTGTGGTACCCTTCCATTCCACAGTTCAAAGGGTGTTTTTCCTAAAAATCTATGTACCAACACCCGGTTTTGGATATAGCAAGCAGTGTTAACCGCTTTGGCCCAAAAATAGCTAGGAAGGGAATATGCATTAAGCATAGTCCTAGCAACTTCTTGTAGGGCTCGGTTTCTCCTCTCAACTACCCCATTTTGTTGAGGAGTCCTTGGGCATGAAAACTCATGCTTGTACCCATTTTCAACACAAAATTGTGTGAAACTAGCGTTTTGGAACTCCCCACCATGGTTAATCCTAATTCGGTTTATTTTGGTATGTTTTTCGTTTTCTACCCTCTTACTAAAGCCTATGAAGATCTCTAGGGTATCATCCTTATGTTTCAAGAAATAGACCCATGTAAACCTAGAGAAGTCATCTACTATTGCTAGGCAATACTTACTCCCTACAAGTGAAGGGGTACTATGGCAATCAAACAAGTCTATATGCAAAAGTTCTAAAGGTAAGGAAGTGGTGATTAGAGTTTTACCTTTGTGTGATGCTTTTGATTGCTTACCCTCTTGGCATGCATCACACAACTTGTTCTTCTCGTACTTGATCATTGGTAGCCCCTTCACCAACTCTTCCTTGGCCACCCTTGCAATGCCCCTCATGTTGACATGCCCAAGTCTCCGGTGCCACAACCACCCTTCCTCTTCTTTAGATAAGAGACACTTAACAACATTGTTAGTAGCATAAGATAGTTCAAGATAATATAAATTTGTCTCTCTAAACCCTTCTAATAAGATAACATTTGATTCATTATGTCTAATGATGCATTTGCTAGCATGAAATTCTACTTGAAAGTCAGCATCACATAATTGGCTTACACTTAATAAATTAAACTTCATGTCTTTGATCAAGAGTACCTTATGAATTGAAATAGTGGGAGATACCTCAATTGTGCCCCTACCAATAATCCTCAACTTTCCACTATTCCCAAAGGAGACCGTCCCTTCTCTTAGGTACCTAATAGTGGTAAACTTGGTCACATCCCTGGTCATGTGTCTTGAGCATCCACTATCTACTATCCACATTGTTGGGGCCTCCTTCACCTTTACCTAAACAACCGAAAAACATACTCTTTTGGTACCCATATCTTTGATCCATAAGCATCATTTAGAAATCTCTTAGGTACCCATGCCTTCCTTGTGGTTCCCTTAGCTCCTAGTCTCCTAGATGCACTAATTCTACCGGTAAGTGAAACAAAAGCTACTTCCTTAGTCTTAGGCATATAACCCAACCCGGCTTTGTTGTACACAGCCCTTTGACTGTTGATTATCATATCAAGGTTACTTGATCCCACTTGAAATTTCCAAAGGGCCTTGGTGAGGTCATCTACCTGTTTCCTTAATTCCTTATTTTCATTTTCAAGATGTGAAACATGTGAAGAAGTAGAACTAGCATGTAAATCCTTAAGTCTAGTAGCTTCTACTTTAAGCATGTCAATTTGTTCCTTTAGGTCCTTAACTTTACTTCTAGCCTTAGCTAGGTCCATATTCGTGCTCGAAATTATTTTCACTAAAGTAGAGGAAGGTAAGTGGTATACCTCACTTACCGAAGCTTCTGATTCTGATGATGAAGTGGAAGAGCTCTCGTCTTCACTACTTGAGCTTCGTTCATCATCCGATGAGTCTGAGTGATCTTGTGCCATAAGAGAAAAGTGGAAGACTTGCTCTTCTTCTTCTTCTGAGGATGAGGGATCATCCTAAGTCGCCTTGAGGTTCGTGGTACCCTTCTCCTTTCCCTTTGATCTCTTCTTGTCACTCTTCTTCTTCTCTTCCTTCTTGTCATCCCTTTTCTTCAGTTGAGGGCACTCATTCTTCATATGTCCCTCTTGGTGGCAGTTGTAGCAAATTATGTCCTTGGCCTTACCCTTACCTTTGGCCCCTTTCCTAGCATAGGATTTGTTTAATAAACTTTTAAATGCTCTACGAAATTTCCTTACCATGAAGGGCTCTTGGTCACTGTCCATAGAGGTGCTTGACTCCTCTGAATCTGATGAAGATGAGTAGACCACCTTCTTCTTCTCCTTCCTCCTCTTCTTCTCCTTTTCTGCAACAAAAGTAATACATTTCTCTTTGGCCGTAATGTTAGCTTGCTCGTGCAGTTCAAATTCACAAAACAAATCGTCTAATTTTACTAAAGATAAGTCCCTTGATAACTTGTAAGCATCAACCATGGATGCCCACAAGGTGGTTCTCGAGAATGCTTGTAGAACGTACCTGACGATGTCCCGATTTTCTATCTTCTCCCCAATCACATGGAACTCATTTATCACTTCTTTCACCCTCCCATGTAGCTGGCTGATGGTTTCGTTGCTCTTCATGGAGAGGGATTGCAGTTGAGCCACTAGTAGGTCCTTCTTGGCTCTTCTGGACTCATTGGACCCCTCGTTCAGTTCAACCAACTTGTCCCACAGTTCCTTGGCGCTCTTTAATGACCCCACCTTGTTCAGTTGCTCCTTCGAGAGCCCGCATTGTAATGTGGTGGTGTCCTTGGCATTAGACTGCGCCCTTTTCATCACCTCCTTCGACCATGATCTCATCGGTGTTGAGTCTCCTCTTTCATCGATGGGTGCCTCGAAGCCATCTGCAACACTTATCCAATTCTCTATGTCATTCATAAGGTAGTATTGCATTCTACCTTTCCAGTATGCGAAGTCATTCCCATCGAAGAACGGAGGTCGTGCGGTCGAGTATCCCTCTTGAAACGCCATTACAATTTGTTCTGGTAGATTGTTAGATCTTCCAAAACGCACCTTGCTCTGATACCAACTAATAGATCGTCTAAGGCGTTCAGAGGGGGGGTGAATGCACATTTTCCGGATTGTTTCGATCTCTACAAAGTTGTTAGCGCAGCGGAAATAATATGCAAAGCAAAATGAAACAATGCTAACAAAAATCTTTTACTTGGTATTGTAGCGACCCGCCTTCTTACTACCTTAGACGGATCGTTACTCCTCACTATTTCTCTACTTTTGATATATGATAAAAATGCGGAAATCTTTTTTTTTCTTTTAATTCTGCTAACAATTACGTTCTAGCTTAAGCAATCATGTATAATAATACCATGTCATACTCTCTTCTCAATCCTATAGCCAATGCCTATTGAAAACAGCCTTACCCTTCACAAACTGCCCGTACCAGTCGACTGATGACGTCATCAGTCGACTGATACTGCTATGAGCAGTTTTACAGGTTTTCGGCAGTTGGTTTCCAAGTCCACCATTCCTTCTAGTTCGAGCCACATCAAACTACGTCATCATTTCTATACTCTATATCAGTCTCCTAAACAATTTTGCCATTCAAACGAATTTATAAACTTGAATTTAGGACTTTTATGGAAGAAAACAAACTAAACAAGTTTATCTAAATTTTAACAATGGAGTTTGTACCAATCTTGGCTTCTATGAATTTATAACACCATATGCATGTTCTATAACATCACTAAGGCATTATGGAATGAGAAAGCAACTTTTCTAAACATATCTAAACTATGAAACTTAATTCAAAAGGAAAATTGATACTATCTTGGCACAAACACTTTTTTTTTCTATCAAAGTATCAATATTTCTAACTACTCACACTTTTACTCATCTAATGCAATCATGGGAATATATATGCTAAAGGAAATGAC
Organism: Boesenbergia rotunda; assembly: GCA_024364735.1. NCBI lineage: Eukaryota > Viridiplantae > Streptophyta > Magnoliopsida > Zingiberales > Zingiberaceae > Boesenbergia > Boesenbergia rotunda. The sequence goes on from JAGFNQ010005903.1 coordinate 68,522, forward strand.
ATGGAATCTTTACTCTAGAAATTTAGCATATAAAACTACCCAAAAACTCAAATACTCCATAATCTCCATAAAGTAAGAACTTGAAATTTGAATAAGCTTAAACACTGCAGTTCAAATAACTAAAATGTCTTGTCTCAAGGATCTCTCCATAATCAGCCACCACACACACTCTACTCAGCACCGCCTCGTCGTCTTCCTTCAGAATTGCTTGCCTTTACCTTTATCTGCAATAAGAGGAAAATGCAACTAGTAAGCAAAAAGCTTAGTAAGTACTATCTAGCTCACAAAAACTCGAAATATGCAAACATGCTTCTAGATCAAACTGAACATCATATGAGATACTAATATGCTTGAGAGAAAACTAAGGACATGTATAACTCAAAACATGCATACTCAAGCAATAAATAATCTCAATCTACTTTTCTTGGCTCAACTTGAAACTTTAGCTATTCTTTAACTTTTGAAAACTTTCTTAAACTTTCGAAAACTTTGCTAAAGCATATACTTGAAAATACTAATCACTTGGATCCACTGAAGACGTAAGTACCATCTCATGCGCGTTCCCTAAAAGGTTGGGGTAGCGAGCCACCAATCCTAATAGAGCAGACCTTGGTCTACCAGGGCCAAGACCTTGGAATTGGACACCTGGATTTCTTTAACGACGCCCTTGGACGCCGGGTACTGGCCTTATAAAATAAAATAGCTTTTCTTTCTTTTCTTTCTTATCTGTAAATGCCTTGGCATTTTCTGGAGCACCTTGCGTGCTAAAATCCCTAAGTCTTGACTTTTGGGGATTTCTTAAGGCCTTGGCCTTTTCTTTTCTTATCTTTATCTTCTCTTTTCTTTTCTCATAGCTTTTCTTGGTCCCTAATCTCATATAGGACACTCAATAAAATATATAAGCATATAATGAACTAAGATCACATGCAAAAACTAAAAACTAAAAGAAATATCTCTTTTAAGAACTTTTAAAGGAAATTCTCGCGGAAAAACCGCCTCTTACTGCAGGTGAGCAGTACTTACATTGATATCTTGGACTTACAACCAAGATTGAGGTCTAGAACTCGGGAGAAACTCGAGATCTCGAAGAATTCTTCACGTCTACGCGTTCCTCTCGTCGCGGGGATCTCGAATATAGTATTATCTCTTGGAGAAAGGGTCTCGGCCGACCCTCTTGGCCTTGATTTGCGTGCGCACAAGAGAGGAGAGGGAGAGGGGTCGGCGCAAGGGGTGTTGGCCGAAGGGTTTGAGAGAAATCCCAACTTCTCTCTTTAAGTTTTCTATTTATACACTTAAGGATCGGATCAACCTAACTACAGCTTAAGTATTTATTTTTCTTTCCTTTTCTGTGCTTGATACCCTTAGCCCGGCTGGTTGCGTGCGCTTGCTGTTTCGGTGGTGGTCGCGGGTTCAATCCACGGCTGCCCCCTTAGTGGTTTTATTATTTTTGGCTTTTATTCTTTTTTTTTCTTTTTCTTTTTCCAAAAATAGCAAACGGACTCGGAAAATTCCATAAAAATACTCTAAAAATTCCTAAAAATATCTAGAATATTTCTAAACCATTTCTAAATAATTCTAAGGACTTTAAAAACTAAAAATGGAAATTTTGGGGCGTTACAATCCCCCATACCTTATGAAAAGTTCGTCCTCGAACTTAGAATAACTCTGGATATCTTTCTCTCATGCTGTCCTCACGTTCCCAAGTAGCCTCTTCATGCTTTTGATTCTGCCAGATGACCTTCACTAGTGGCACTTCTTTGTTTCTTAATCTTTTAACTGCTTTGTCCACTATCTGTGTCGGTCTGCTCTCATAACTAAGATTTCTTGGATCTGTACTGACTGAGGCTGAATCACTTGGCTAGGGTCGTGAATACACTTCTTCAGCATAGAGACATGAAATGTACTGTGGATAGCTGACATATCCTCTGGTAGGTCCAGCTCATATGCTACCTTACCAACCCTCTTTATGATCTGGTAGGGTCCTATGTAGCGAGGACTTAGCTTGCCCTTCTTGCCAAATCTCACCACTCCCTTCATGGGAGCGACCTTGAGAAATACTGAATCTCCAACTTCGAATTCCAGTGGCCTACGGCGTGTGTCAGCATAACTTTTCTGTCTACTCTGGGCAGTCTCAATCCTCTGGCGGATCGTCTGGATAGCCTGAGCGGTCTCATCTATCAGCTCAGTCTGGCTGCCTAGTCCTGACTCCATCTCTTTCTTCTCACCAGCTTCTTGCCAACATAAGGGTGATCTGCATTTCCTGCCATACAATGCCTCATAAGGCGCCATCCTGATGGTGGCCTGATAGCTATTGTTGTAGGCAAACTCAGCTAAGCACAGAAATTTGCACCAACTACCCTTAAAGTCCAACGCACAAGCCCTGAGCATGTCTTCTAAAATCTGATTTACTCTCTCTGTCTGTCCATCTGTCTGGGGATGGAAAGCTGTGCTGAACTGAAGTCTGGTGCCTAAGGCGCCCTGAACACACTTCCAAAAATGGGAGGTGAATCGCCCATCTCTGTCAGACACGATCGACCTCGGAACTCCATGAAGCCTGATTACTTCTTTCACGTACAGCTGTGCTAATTGCTCTACCGAATGCGATAACTTGATGGCTAGGAAGTGGGCAGATTGGTCAACCTGTCCACTATCACCCAAATTGCATCATGTCCATGGGTGGTTCTTGGAAGACCTGTGATAAAGTCCATGGATATTTCTTCCCACTTCCACTCTGGAATGGGAAGTGGCTGCAGAACTCCTCCTGGTCTCTGGTGCTCGGCTTTGACCCTCTGGCAGGTCAAGCAGGTACTGATATATCTGGCCACGTCTCGCTTGAGTCCAGACCACCAGAATCTTTCTTTAAATCTTGATACATCTTGGTAGAACCAGGATGCATAGAGTATGGGGTACTGTGGGCCTCCTCTAGAATATTCTTCCTTAGTTCCTCATCATTGGGGACGCAAAGGCGGTCTCCAAAATAGAGGTGCCACTGTCTGATACTCGAAACTCTGAATTTTCTGCCTCTTGGATCCCCTGCTTGATCTTCTGGATCTCTGGGTCTTGATCTTGCTTTTCTTGTATATCTTAAGCAGGGTTGACTCTAGGGTCAATGCAGAAAATTGCCCAACATAACCTCGACTCCAAAATCTTTTATTTCTTCTGAAGTGGTAGAGACAGTGATGATAAGGACATCAGTGCCGCACAGGATTTTCTGCTCAGTGCATCTGCCACTTTATTAGCTTTACCTGGGTGGTAGAGGATTTCACAGTCATAATCTTTGACCAACTCTAGCCACCTGCGCTGCCTCATATTCAGATCTTTCTGAGTGAAGAAGTACTTCAAACTCTGATGGTCTGTGAAGATCCTGCACTGCACTCCATATAGGTAGTGTCTCCAAAGCTTCAGTGCAAAAACCACAGCTGCTAGCTCAAGGTCATGCGTAGGATAATTCTTCTCGTAGTCCTTGAGCTGTCTGGAGGCATACGCTATTACTTTACCATCTTGCATGAGGACAGCTCCAAGGCCCATCTTGGATGCATCACTGTAGATGTCAAAGGCCTTGTCACTCTCTGGAACAGTCAGGATGGGAGCACTGGTCAGTCTCTTCTTCAGCTCTAGAAAACTGTGCTCGCATTTATCTGACCATTCAAACTTCTTGTTCTTTCTGGTTAAGGCTGTGAGTGGAGAGGCTATCCTGGAAAAGTCCTCCACAAATTTTCTGTAATATCCTGCCAGGCCTAAGAAGCTTCTGATCTCACTGGCATTCTTGGGTCTACACCAGTTGCTGACTGCTTCTATCTTGGCTGGATCAACTTGAATGCCTTCTTTGGATACAATGTGACCTAGAAAGGTCACCTGATTTAGCCAAAACTCACACTTTGAAAATTTTGCATAGAGCTTCTCCTGCTGAAGGATCTGCAGCACTATCCTCAAGTGTGTAGCATGGTCCTCTGGAGTCTGTGAGTATATGAGAATATCATCAATAAACACAATGACGAATTTATCGAGATACTCCCTAAAGATGTGGTTCATCAGCTCCATGAAGACTGCTGGAGCATTGGTTACTCCAAAAGGCATCACTACAAATTCGTAGTGGCCGTATCTCGTATGAAGGCCGTCCTGGGGATGTCACTTTCTTTAACCTTTAGCTGATGATACCCAGAACGCAGATCTATCTTCGAGAACACTGTAGCCCCTTTGAGCTGATCAAATAAATCATCTATTCTAGGAAGGGGGTACTTGTTCTTGATGGTCACCTTGTTCAGAGCTCTGTAGTCTATGCACAGACGCATAGATCCATCCTTCTTCTTGACGAATAGTACAGGAGCTCCCCAGGGTGAATGACTCGGGCGAATGAAGCCCTTGTCTAGTAGCTCCTGGAGTTGCTCTTGTAATTCTTCAGTTCTGCTGGTGCCATGCGATAAGGTGCCTTCGAAATTGGGTTGGTTCCTGGGGCCAACTCAATTTCAAACTCAATTTCCCGATTGGGAGGGAGTCCTGTAACTCTTCGGAAACACCTCAGGATAGTCACAGACTACCCTCACTTCTCTCTCTTGAATCCTTCTCCTTGACTCGCATCCACTATATGAGCTAGAAAACCAGAGCACCCCTTCTCTAACATTCTCTGAGCTTGTAAGGTAGGTAGGAACCTATTTATCTTTCTCCTTGGGTCTCCAATAAACTCAAATGAAGGTTCTGCTTCTGGTGTGAACTTGACTTTTTCCTTGCGGCAGTCTATGAAGCATTATACTTGCTCAAGAAGTCCATTCCTAAAATGACATCGTAATCCTTCATCTCAAGGACTAACAAGTCACTGTAGAGCTCTCGGTTGGAAATCTAGATTGATACTGCCCTTAGCCTCTCAGTAGAGGCCATTACTTCCCCTGACGGTAAGGTTGTTAAGAACTTCATCGTTCAACCTTTCTGGTGGCCTTTATACTGTTTAAGTAGTGCTCAGTGATCAAAGCACTACTTATTAGTTCTTCGGAGGTTTGCAGCCTCTTAACACTGCTAGCCCTTTAACGCTATCTCAGGCCTTAACATCTTGAGCATTAGCCTAACTATCTCTTTTTCTGTGCTAACTAGCTCTGGGCACAGATGAGCTAACCGCTTAAACATCTTCACTGCTTCATCCACGGATAGTTCTCCTTGTCTGAACTCGTGAATTCATCATAATGCTTGTTGGTTACTTGCATGTGAGAGTATTCTTCGAAGAACTCAGTCTCGAAGTCGGCCCATGTCATCTGGCTGACATTTCTCTTGGCCTTGACTCTCTTCCACTATATTCTAGCATCTCCCGTAAGGCAGAAAGATGCACACTTTATCTTCTCTACCTCATGCCAGTCCAGTAGCCCTACTATTCTTTCCAACGTTTGAACCATGCTTAAGCATCCCATGGTTTGCTTGTGCCTGGGAAGTTCCCTGGCTTCAGTTTCTCCTACTGAATGAGGTACGCTTCTTGCCTTCTAGGAGCTTGCTCCTCGTTTTGGGCCTTTCTAGGACGTCCTCAAATGTATAACTTAACACTTAATGGTAATGTTCCCAAACTTGCTTTAGGATACAACAAGACCTTGGTCTTGATTCTTATCTCATTTCTTAGTCCTAGAACTCGTTCTAGGGCTTAGTAAGACCTTGGTCTTACTCAAAACTTTTATCAAGCACCTTGCGTGCCATAATCCCAAAACTTACTTTTGGGCAAATCAAGTAAGTACTTAAGCATTTCTCTAATATCCATTCTAGGGATTACACATGATTCCGTGATACTAAGGTATTAAACATGCTTCCTTGTTCTATGCACATATGAGTAAGTACTTAAGCATTTCTCTATACTGAAGTTAAGTAAAGGAGCAATAGAAAAACTGAAACTTAAAGCTTTCTTACTTGAAGACGGCAAGGTTGATGCTGATGTGTGTGTGATGCTGGAGAATGGGACCTGCTCTGATACCAACTGTAGCGACCCGCCTTCTTACTACCTTAGACGGATCGTTACTCCTCACTATTTCTCTACTTTTGATATATGATAAAAATGCGGAAATCTTTTTTTTTCTTTTAATTCTGCTAACAATTACGTTCTAGCTTAAGCAATCATGTATAATAATACCATGTCATACTCTCTTCTCAATCCTATAGCCAATGCCTATTGAAAACAGCCTTACCCTTCACAAACTGCCCGTACCAGTCGACTGATGACGTCATCAGTCGACTGATACTGCTATGAGCAGTTTACAGGTTTCGGCAGTTGGTTCCAAGTCCACCATTCCTTCTAGTTCGAGCCACATCAAACTACGTCATCATTTCTATACTCTATATCAGTCTCCTAAACAATTTTGCCATTCAAACGAATTATAAACTTGAATTTAGGACTTTTATGGAAGAAAACAAACTAAACAAGTTATCTAAATTTTAACAATGGAGTTTGTACCAATCTTGGCTTCTATGAATTTATAACACCATATGCATGTTCTATAACATCACTAAGGCATTATGGAATGAGAAAGCAACTTTTCTAAACATATCTAAACTATGAAACTTAATTCAAAAGGAAAATTGATACTATCTTGGCACAAACACTTTTTTTTCTACAAAGTATCAATATTTCTAACTACTCACACTTTTACTCATCTAATGCAATCATGGGAATATATATGCTAAAGGAAATGACATGGAATCTTTACTCTAGAAATTTAGCATATAAAACTACCCAAAACTCAAATACTCCATAATCTCCATAAAGTAAGAACTTGAAATTTGAATAAGCTTAAACACTGCAGTTCAAATAACTAAATGTCTTGTCTCAAGGATCTCTCCATAATCAGCCACCACACACACTCTACTCAGCACCGCCTCGTCGTCTTCCTTCAGAATTGCTTGCCTTTACCTTTATCTGCAATAAGAGGAAATGCAACTAGTAAGCAAAAAGCTTAGTAAGTACTATCTAGCTCACAAAAACTCGAAATATGCAAACATGCTTCTAGATCAAACTGAACATCATATGAGATACTAATATGCTTGAGAGAAAACTAAGACATGTATAACTCAAAACATGCATACTCAAGCAATAATAATCTCAATCTACTTTTCTTGGCTCAACTTGAAACTTTAGCTATTCTTTAACTTTTGAAAACTTTCTTAAACTTTCGAAAACTTTGCTAAAGCATATACTTGAAAATACTAATCACTTGGATCCACTGAAGACGTAAGTACCATCTCATGCGCGTTCCCTAAAAGGTTGGGGTAGCGAGCCACCAATCCTAATAGAGCAGACCTTGGTCTACCAGGGCCAAGACCTTGGAATTGGACACCTGGATTTCTTTAACGACGCCCTTGGACGCCGGGTACTGGCCTTATAAAATAAAATAGCTTTTCTTTCTTTTCTTTCTTATCTGTAAATGCCTTGGCATTTTCTGGAGCACCTTGCGTGCTAAAATCCCTAAGTCTTGACTTTTGGGGATTTCTTAAGGCCTTGGCCTTTTCTTTTCTTATCTTTATCTTCTCTTTTCTTTTCTCATAGCTTTTCTTGGTCCCTAATCTCATATAGGACACTCAATAAAATATATAAGCATATAATGAACTAAGATCACATGCAAAAACTAAAAACTAAAAGAAATATCTCTTTTAAGAACTTTTAAAGGAAATTCTCGCGGAAAAACCGCCTCTTACTGCAGGTGAGCAGTACTTACATTGATATCTTGGACTTACAACCAAGATTGAGGTCTAGAACTCGGGAGAAACTCGAGATCTCGAAGAATTCTTCACGTCTACGCGTTCCTCTCGTCGCGGGGATCTCGAATATAGTATTATCTCTTGGAGAAAGGGTCTCGGCCGACCCTCTTGGCCTTGATTTGCGTGCGCACAAGAGAGGAGAGGGAGAGGGGTCGGCGCAAGGGGTGTTGGCCGAAGGGTTTGAGAGAAATCCCAACTTCTCTCTTTAAGTTTTCTAATTATACACTTAAGGATCGGATCAACCTAACTACAGCTTAAGTATTTATTTTTCTTTCCTTTTCTGTGCTTGATACCCTTAGCCCGGCTGGTTGCGTGCGCTTGCTGTTTCGGTGGTGGTCGCGGGTTCAATCCACGGGCTGCCCCTTAGTGGTTTTATTATTTTTGGCTTTTATTCTTTTTTTCTTTTTCTTTTTCCAAAAATAGCAACGGACTCGGAAAATTCCATAAAAATACTCTAAAAATTTCTAAAAATATCTAGAATATTTCTAAACCATTTCTAAATAATTATAAGGACTTTAAAAACTAAAAATGGGAATTTTGGGGCGTTACAGGTATCCACCCAGATGGGTGACTAATCCAAGGATCCACGCCGCGAGCACACATTCACTATGAAAATCTCCTTTAGGTGGAGAAACCTTTACAACGGCGATCTTCCTCTTTACAGAATGGAGCAGAATGAGTGAGAGGAAGCGAGAACACTTTTCAGTTGGGCAGCACCTCGTTACTGTACGGAACTGTACCGTACCCGTGCAAAAAGGTGCTCCTTTTATAGGTAAAAAGGATAAACTTCGTAGTCTATCTAGCCCCGTACCAGTCGACTGCCCCAAGGGCAGTCGACTGGACCAGCACTAACTGCTGGCCAACGGCTAGCCAACAGCTAGCCAACGGTTAGCCAACGGCTAGTTTCAGGGTATACCAGTCGACTGTCCATGGGGCAGTCAACTGGTCCGAGGCTGCGAACTTTCTGTGGGTTTTGGCAGTCGACTGCCTCTGGGCCAGTCGATTGCCCTGCCTCACAGCTCATCTCCAGCCACTCCGGATCTTCTCCTTCGCGTGTGCCTTCAGGTCTGCTCCCTTTGCTCGCCCCTTGAAGTCCTCTTCCTCTGGCTATCGTCCCTCAGATGCGCACGCAAGCCTTCCCTTGGCTTGCCTCCATGCCACCCTTCACGTGTGCCCTTGAAGTCCACTTCCCGGCTTGCCCTTGGACCTCTCCTCCCTTGGCTCTCGTCCCTCGGATATGTCCACCATGTGTGATTCTCCAAGTCCTGCAAACTCAATCACACATATCAAAGACAACATAACACTCTAACTTCGAACATATTCGCCCACACATCAAAACCATGATCTTCCAATCATTTAAGGGTCGATTCCCTCAACACTAGCTGTAAGGTAAAGTAGACTTCCAATCATACTTCGGTATAACTTAAGATCTATAGGTTTACCTTCAGGGTCACTGTCAATTTTGACATTTGTGGCCAAAGGAGTACTTATGCTTTTGGAGTTATCCATTTTAAATTTCTTTATTAACTCTTTAGCATATTTGGATTGGTGAACATAATTGTCATCTCTAGTTTGCTTAATTTGCAATCCTAAGAAGAAATTGAGCTCACCAACTAAGTTCAATTCGAATCATTTTCCATTATTTTTACAAATTCTTTTAGAAAGTTTGAGTTGGTGGATCCGAAAATTATGTCATCAACATAAATTTGGGCAATGAAAATATCTTTTTCTAAGGTTTTAACAAAAATGGTGGAGTCAATTTGTCCTTGGTTAAATTTCTTAGAAATAAGGTAAGTTGATAGGCGTTCATACCATGCCCTAGGTGCTTGTTTTAACCCATAAAGTGTCTTTCTAAGTTTGAAAACGTAGTCAGGTTTTTCTAGGCCCTTAAATCCTGGGGGTTGTTCTACATAGACTTCTTCTTTGATGAACCCATTTAAAAAGACAGACTTAACGTCCATTTGGTATAGCTTGAACCCTCTATGGGCTGCAAATGCTAACAACATTCTAATTGACTCAAGTCTGGCTACTGGGGCATAGGTTTCATCATAGTCTAATCCTTCGACTTGACTAAACTCTTTTGCTACTAAGCGGGCTTTATTTCTAACTATTTCCCCTTAGTTTATTCCTAAACACCCACTTAGTATCTATAATAGACTTGCCCTCAGGTTTAGGTACCAGTTCCCAGACTTGGTTTCTTTCAAATTGGGCTAACTCCTCCTATATAGCTATGATCCAATCAGGATTAGGTAGGGCTTCCTCTATAGTCTTAGGTTTAATTTTTGAAATTAGTCCTATCTGACTAAGATTTCTATAGGAAGACCTAGTTCTGACTCCTAAGGTTGGATCACCCACAATTTGATCAGAAGGGTGACTGAGTATGGGTTTCTTGGTTCTTCGAGAACATGGTTCAGCCTCAGGTCCGGCTAGACGGTTTGGTTCAGTGTTCTGTTCAACTACATGGGTTGGTTCAGTTATTGGTTCAGTTGACGCAGTAGTTGGTTCAAGAGTTAGTTCATTTAGAGGTTCAATTATTGGTTCAATTGATGGTTCAATTGTTTGTTCATTATCTTCCTGATCAATATTTGCTTGGTTCAAGTTTTGATTATCAGATTTTGGATTAGTTTTCTCATCAAAGATTAAGTTAGTTGTTTCTTCAATTTTATTAGTTTGTTTATTGTAAATCATATAGGCCCTACTAGTTGTTGAATATCCTAAGAAGACTCCTGGGGTTGACTTGGATTGAAACTTACCTAGGTAGTCCTTGGTGTTCAGGATATGGACTTTGCACCCAAAACCCCTTAGGTAATGTAGATTAGGCAGTCTATGGTAATATAGTTCATAAGGAGTTTTATCATGTCTTTTGTTAATTAGGACCTTATTTTGGATATAACAAGTCGTACTTATTGCTTCTTCCCAAAATTGGTTAGCTAGGTTAAATTCATTGAACATGGTCTTAGCGGCTTCTTGAAGGATTCTATTTTTTCTTTCTACTATCCCATTTTATTAGGGGGTTCTAGGACAAGAAAATTCATGAATATATCCATTTATTTTACAGAAATCCTCAAACCTTTGATTCTTAAACTCTCCCCCATGATCACTCCTAAGTCTTTTGATTTTGGTATCATTTTGATTTTCGATTATCTTGCATAAGTCAATAAACAGGTTTAGGGTTTCATCTTTAGTTTTTAGGAACCCAACCCAGGTAAACCTAGAGTAATCATCAATAATAACTAAGCAGGACAAGTTCCCTCTTAGTGACTTGGCTCCATGTGAATCAAATAGGTCAAGGTGAAGGAGCTCAAGTGTGGTTTGGGTTAAGTCTGATTGAATTAGCTTGTGATTAGACTTGGTTTGTTTGCCTTGGTTACATGAGTTACAGATTGTGTTTTCAAAGTTCTTAATTTTTGGTACCCCTTTAATTAGACTAAGTTGGGTAATTTTAGAAATTAGTCTAACATTAGTGTGACCTAATCTCCTATGCTAGAGGTTGGATTCTTCTAATTGAGTCAGAAGGCATTTTGGTACTAAAGGTAGATTGATAGTATAAACATTATTTTTCCTATTACCCTTAAGCATGATTTTTGAGTCTTGAAGATTTCTAATTAGGCAGTCAAAGTTGGTAAATGTAACTACATAGCCAGTATCGCATAGTTGACTTATACTAAGCAAATTGAACTTAAAATTCTCTACCAAGAGTACCTTTTTAATCACAAAATCGGATTTGAGTTCAATGTTACCTGACCCAATGACTTTGAGTGTAGCATTGTTGCCAAATGCTACTGAGCCAAGGTTCTTGAACTTGAGTTTGGTGAATTTCAATTTGTCTCCAGTCATGTGTCTGGAGCATCCACTATCCAACATCCATTGGTCCAAATCTTTATGTTCCTACACATAAAGTATTTATAGATTTGGATCCAAATTAGAGTCAAGGATAGCTTTAAAATTGATTTTAACAACCTAGTCTGTCTCACCCAATCTAGAGTTATCAATCACGTTAACCTTATGGGTTTTGTGAGACAGGTTTTAACAAAAATGAAGATTTTAATTTGAAATGCATGGTTAATTTTTAAAATGATAAATTAATTTTGAAAAATTTTATTAAATTTAAGTTTATTTTAAAAAATTGTGTTGAATCTAAGATTAATTGAAATTTGTGTTAGATTCAAATCTAACAATAGTAAAGTGAATTTGATTTTCAATAATTGGCTTCCAGGTCTTGGCAAGGCACTAGGCCTTCTTTGGCCGTAGCCTTATTGGATCATCAACCCTTTCCTTAACAAAGACTTTTATTGAAAATTCATCTTCAAGTTACTTCTTGAAAGATTTTGGTTTAACTAGTTTGGGTCTTAGATCGGTAGCTTTGGCTAGTTTCACCAGACTAAACAGACCAAGTATACTTGACCTTATTAGAAAGAATTCCCTAACATACTATCATCTCACCTCCACCCAATACTAGGTTTTCAAATTTCAACTAAATCATTTTGTCCATAGTCTAACCAGTCCTAAGTCTAAGCATGAGGATTTCCAAAAGGAAATAAATAAGCAAGCATGAAATAAAAAAATTGCAAAAAAAACTTATCTAATTATGAATATTGTTTTTATATTGGCTCCCCCTGGACTATAGCGTCGATAATGGTTAGGCAAGATGTGAATCTTGTCCTTGGGGATCCAATATTGGTTTGGTCCAACTTGTTTGTTTAAACAGAGCTTGGGGGCCCATGCTTGGACTTTCGTTCTAGGCTGGTTCAATACAGCGTAATAAGATCGTTGTCTTGACTTGGTTCGATAACCAAGTCCGGATCGATTAAGAACGGACTTCTGCTTTCCAAGGATCATGTCAAGACCCTTGGAACCCGAAGTGAATCGTTCTAAAGCCACTCTGAGCTCCTTGACTTGAGTTTTCAAGAAGGAATACTCTTCCTCAAGCTTTTGAACTTGAGTTGAGTTTCCTTCTTGAATTTTCTCGGTCAAGGACCACGAGTCGGCTTCCTCTTTCATGCGTTTTACTTCTTGTCAGAGGGACTCGGCCTGGATTTTGGCTTTCTCCAAGTTGCGAGATAAATAAGAAATTAATTTGGATAGTTCATACTCAGAATAACCTCTTACCGTTATTTGCCCGTTTTCCGAGATTGTGAGCCTTCCGCGTCAGGCTCCGATTCCGATCCGGTGTCGACGTCTTCCGAAGCGGTTAAGGCGAGAAGATTCGCGTGTGGAACTTCTTCTTCTTCGGAATAGGATTCGTCCCAGGTTGCTTGTAGAGCCTTCTTTCTTCGTACCTTCTTGGTCTCCTTCAGATTGGGGCACTCTGACTTGTAGTGTCCTTTTTTATTGCACTCGTAGCAGGTGACATTAGTTTTGCTTTTTGAAGTTGAAGGTTCAGCTGGATCTTCCTTCCTTCAGCTTGCTTTCTTTTTGTTTATTTGGTGTTTCAACTCCTTGTAGTAGTCCCGAGCTAGTCGAACCAACTTGGGTCAATCCACTTCACTGTCTTCTGAGTCTGAGTCTGTGTCAGACTCGGGTGCTGGTAGAGGCTTCTTCTTGGGGACTTTTCCTTGAGGTTTTCCTGCAATGAAAGCAATACTTTTCTTGACCAAAGTGGAGTTAGTCTGTTCGTGCAATTCTAATTCGGAGAAAATTTCATCTAGTTTAATTTTGGAAGATTCCTGGAAACCTTGTAAGAATCTACCATGGATGCCCATAGTGTGTTCCTAGGGAATACGTTTAGAGTATACCTGATTAGGTCACGGTTCTCGACCTTGTGACCTATCGTATGCAGCCCATTCATTAGCTCCTGGATTCTGGCGTGGAGTTGTGTTGTTGATTCTCCTTCGTTCATCTTGATCGTGTAGAGTTTGTTCAGCAATAGATCTCTTTTGCTGATCCTGGTGTCGGAGGTGCCTTCGTGCAACTCAATCAGCTTGTTCCAAAGCTCTTTGGCGTTGTTGAAGGGTCCCACCCGGTTCAGCTCCTCCTTGGTCAATCTGCATTGCAAAGTCTGGGTTGCCTTTGCATCAGCCTCGATCTTCTTTTTCAACGAGGTGTCCTATTCAGAATAGTGTTGTGCCACTCCTTCTGTGTTCTTGGAATCTCCAGGCCAGATTGGATGATTATCCACATGTCCACCTGAGGTTTCAGGTGGACTTCCATCCTGCTTTTCCAGTAGGAGAAATCTTCTCCAATGAAAAGAGGTGGTCCGGCAGTGCTGAATCCTTCTTGCATGGTCATTAATAATTTTTAAAAAATTTAACAAAAAAACTAGTTCCAAGACTGAGTCTTGGATTAGGAGTGCGGAAGAAATTAATAGCAATGAAAAATAATCGAGTGGTGTTGCACCAACCTCGATTAACGAAAAAGATTCGAAAAAAAAATTTAAAATTTCGTAAATCCGAAAAAAACTCTCAAACTGGTGGTTGCACCAAGTTTGAGCCACCCGCTCTGATACCACTTATTAGATCGGAGAAAATCGATAGAGGGGCGGTGAATATCAATATCAAATTTTTCAGAAAAATAGAGTAGTTACACAGCAGAAAATAACAATGCAATCGCGAACGCAAGTTGATTTTACTTGGTTCGGAGTCGCGGTCGGCTCCTACTCTAAGGCCCACGATCCTTGACCATTTATGTTGGGCAATTCAATAGTCGTCAAAAGCCTTTTACAAATTGAGTACAGATATAGAACTGAAAATTGAATTTGCAACACTTTTCGTAAATTAAATTTACCGACACTCGAGGTGGATCGAAGTTCAGAGCAAAGTGTCAACGTCGGTGCTGGAATCTCGAAGTCAAAGCTTGTCGGAGCGTAGCGCTTGAACGAAAGTGCTTGGAGCGTTGTATGCGAAGTACTTCGAAGCCTTGGGGGTGAACCCCCTTTTATAGCACCCATAGGGGCGCCTGTGTCAATGGGGGCATCTACACGTGGCCTCTCCTGCGCGAACTCCTATCCGCGGGCTCGGTCAGTGCTTATCCACTTCACAGGGCCGCCTGGGCTGATGGGGGCGCCTGGGCTGATGGGGGCGCCTGAGCAGACTTGGTCCAAAGGCTTCGTGGCAGCTTGCTTCGTTGGTTTGGGTTTTTGCCTTCCACTGGGGCGCCCGTATCCATCCGGCCGCCTAGCCCCAGTGAGGCGCCTCACTCCATTGAGGCGCCTCAGTTGCAGAAACTCGTTCCTTCATTCCTTGCAAGCAAGGTTAGTTCCAAAACAAAAAAAACAAACATGTTAGCCATTATCTACAACCTAAGTTGTCTTGGTTCTGACATTGAGTCTCCTAAATGGAACCCTATGTCGAACCGACGCCTACTGTTCCCTTGCACGGGGAACGCATCCTCACATACTCCTCTCAGGACAATTTACCTTTGCCAACCGGCTCCTCTGGTTGGAATTTTGCCCAATCCACCCGATCAGGTCTTCGTGCCCAGTCCGCGACCAGGACATCTTGCCCAACTTCCGGTCAGGTCTTCGGTGTCCAACCCTTTGCCAGGACTTCTTTCCCAGTCCTCGACCAGGACTTCTTTGCCCAACCTCCGGTTAGGTCTTCTTGCCCAGTCCTTGACCAGGACTTCTTGCCCAGCCCTTTGCTAGGACTTCTTGCCTAGTGTATGTAAGATCGTTTCCGGTACGGTAGAGCGGGGGTGAATAGCGTTTGTCGGTTCTTCTCTACAAGATTGTTAGCGCGCAAGCGGAAATACAAATAAAATAAAACTGACAATAAGGAATCAATGCTAACAAACCGATTTTACTTGTTATCCACCCCAGCCGGGTGACTAATCCAAGAATCCGTCGGTGGATCACTCCCCGGATAACCTCCGGCTAGCCCTCGTCGCTCCTTGTGGGTAGAGAAACCTCGCCACAACACCAAGCAAACCTCTTAGCACAAAGACTACTATCTTGTCTTTAACCAAGACAAGATTCGTCAAGAATCTCAGCCACCACGAAGTCCTCTTTAAATAGGACTCGGGCAGAAAGCCTCGCTACCAGTCGACTGCCCCCAGGGCAGTCGACTGGGGCCACTGAAATTCGACAGTTGCACCCCAACGTTCGAATTCTCAGCCAACTCACCAGCCAGCTACCAGTCGACTCCCCCCAGGGCAGTCGACAGGTCACAGACAGACCCTTCTGTGAGTTTCATCAGTCGACTTCCCCCAGGCCATTCTACTGGTCTACTCACCCACCTAAGGTTACCCTTCCTAAGTACATTCCGCTACGCACTCTAACCCTAGGATTTCCCGAGTACAATCACACAGCACTCGTACCCTCACGACTCGACTGACTCCTCCACAGCAGCCTCGACTGTTGCCTTCGCACCCTCTTCATCTTCGGCTCCCGTCCCTCGGATGCATGCAAGCCTCCAGCTTGCCTCCATGCCATCCTTCACGTATGCCTCGAAGTCCGTGCAACTCAGCTCATCGTCCCTGCTCTCCAAGGTCCCTCGGGTGCACACAAGGCTCCAGCTTGTCTCTATGCCACCCTTCACCGGACCGAGGCCGTCCAGTCAAATCCATATGTGTAAACCTGTGCAACCTGCACACTCAACATACACATATCAAATACAAGGGTAAACCTAACTTAAACCCTTTGCCCAAACATCAAAACACTTGGTCACTCCGGACCACATATTGCCTCAACAATCTCCTCCTTTTTTGATGATTGGCAATACGTTTATGTTTGGGAAAGCAAAATAGTAGTCAATAGAAAAAACAATGCTAAAATCATGCATATGCAATGCATACATTGATCCTATCTCAAGGCATCCCACACCTAACCCTCCAAGTTAGGATTTTCCAAACCTAACCCTTCAAGTTAAGAATTTTCTACACCTAACCCTCCATGTTAGGATTTTCACCAACTAATGCTCCAAGTTAGGACTTTTCAAAACCTAACCCTCCAAGTTAGGACTTCTCACGGGCTTTTTAAAGCTTCTCCCAATCTCCCCCTACATTGGACTTACAAAGACTTTTTAAGAACCTCTCCCATGTTCCCCTTACGCCTAAAATGGAGCAACCATGCTCCCCCTTAATCTTAGCTCCCCCTAAACCTAGGGTTTCTAGCAAAGGAGTATTTGGTTTCCCAACTTAAACCCAACACTTCTCCCCCTTTGCCTAACATCAAAAAGAACCCAATAATATCCCAATTATTGGTTCTTTCAATCCCCAATGACCACAAACAATGTGTACTAGCCCCCCATACACTTGTTTTTCATCATTTGGGCCACAAATCAGCTGCTGATACAAAAATCAGCCATTATCAGTCGACTGCCCCCCAGGGCAGTCGACTGATACTCTGAATATCAGAATTTCAACTTTTCTGATGAAATTCAGAAATGCGTCAGAAATTCTAAAAATCTCCAAAAATTCCTAAATTTTGTGGAGGCATTTGTGGTACCCATACCTACTTGGAAAAAATACATTCCAAAATGTATCTATCACCATTCCCAAGTTTGACACAAAACCCAGAACTAGCAAAAAGGTTCACTCAAACCATAACTAAAAGTCCTAGTTTTGGTTTTCCCTTGATGTCTCTGCCCATACTAATCCGCAATGCATCCCTAGCATTGATTTATATGGCAATTGCACATCAAAAACCAACCTTCTGCTATATGACCCCAATGTCATATTTTAATGCTTGAAACTCATAAACACTATGCCAAAATCCAAGAATTGAGACTCAAGTCTGTCTTCAATTCTTTTGGCACACTCCATGGTCCATCTAGTCCTCTAGGAGCACCCCCTCCCAAGGTCCACTCACCATATATCCCAAAGGCTCCAAGAGCTCCACCTTGAGCTTTTATCCCTAGCCACCTCCCTAGGTGACTCAACCATCACTAGGCCACAACGGTGTTCCACCGGTGACTCTTGGCCTACAAACTTGACACTCTTAACCTTAGACACCTCGTCTTTGGTTAAGTCATTCTTTTTCCCTTTAAATGGCATCCCCTTGCCATTTTTGGACTCCCCCTTCTTGCCATACCCATATGCTACCCTAGCATATTTCTTCCCCTTGGCATGGGAGTTCTTAGACCGGTATCCCAACCCCGATCTATCATTGGTGCGGTTTAAACCACCCAACACCATATCTAAACCCTTAGATCCAATAGTGAATCTCTCTAGGGTTCTCTCCAATCTATCATGCTTTTCCCTTAAAGCTTGATTCTCCCTTTCTAGGTACCTAAACCTAGAATCCACATGTCCGCTTTGGACATTCCTAGACCTACCCTCCTTTCTAGGCACATTCCTCCCCTTTATGGGATTTTTGCCTTGATCCTTAGGTCTAGAGGTCTTTGATTTTTCATGATGCATGACCTTTTTAGGATTTTGAACTATATTGTTAGCCCTAGTCCTATCATTATATCTAAAACCATGGTTATGCACAATTAAACGGTTTTCATTAAGCCTAGCATGCATGGATGAATGATTTACACTATTTTCAATATTCATAGAGGAACTAACATTTGAATTGCATTCTAATTTACAGTTAGGGATTACCTCCCTTACCCTTGTAGTTCCTCCTTGATGTGAGCTCCTCTTCTTTCTTTGCTCTTTCTCCCATCTCCTCAAGTGCCCCATTTTCTTGAGCTCCTTCTTCCTTGGACACTTGGTGTGGTAATTCCCTAGCTCACCACACGTGAAGCATCTAATTCTTTTCTTCTTCTCTTGGACTTCCCCAATCCTACAATCCTTGTTAGAATTTAAATGAATTGAAATGGGTCTAGCTTTTACCTCCATTTTACCTTTCGGGCACTTGCCCTTGTAGTGCCCCTTTTCGTTGCAACCAAAGCATGTGATGTGCTCCTTTCTTTTGACTTTGGTGGAGGTTGAAGCATTTTCTTTCGCTTGTGGGGATGAGGGTCTCTCCTCCCCCTCAACCCTTGATGTTGATACTTCCTCTTCTTCGGATGATGTGGATGCCTCCTCTTGATCCGGTATAGTTGAGGGTCTCTCCACCCCCACAATTCTTGAGATTGATGCTTCCTCTTCTTCTCTTGAGGTGGTTGATAATCTTTCACTTAATTCTTCCTCCTCTTGGGCTATTAAGTTCACTTCCTCAGGTTCTTCCACTACTTGACCTCGTGTAGGGTTTTTATGAAATTCTTCTACTTTGATCCAAAATTCATGTGCATTTTTGTATGTTCATACACCATTCAAAACATTAGTAGGCAAAGTATTAAGTAATATATCAATTACCTTTTTATTCGCCTTGGATTGATTTTCTTGTTCTTGATTCCAATATCTAGGCCTAAGCCTCTTCCCGTGCTTGTCCTTTGGAATCTCGAAGGACTCTTCAAGAGCAATCCGAAGGTCCCAATCCATTTCGAACCACGTCTCCATTCGTGACTTCCAATACCCGAAATCGTCATGGTCGTAGGCCGGCAGAGTGTAGAAGTCATCCCCGAATTTTTCTTCCATGTTCTTCCCTCTAGCTTTTGCTCTTCTTGGCGGTTAGTCCAATCATGAGCTATCCTTCGCTCTGATACCAACTGTAAGATCATTTTCGGTACGCTAGAGGGGGGGTGAATAGCGTTTGTCGGTTCTTCTCTATAAGATTGTTAGCACGCAAGCGAAAATACAAATAAAATAAAACTAACAATAAGGAATCAATGATAACAAACCGATTTTACTTGGTATCCACCCCGGCTGGGTGACTAATCCAAGAATCCATCGGTGGATCACTCCCCGGATAACCTCCGGCTAGCCCTCGTCGCTCCTTATGGGTGGAGAAACCTCGCCACAACACCAAGCAAACCTCTGAGCACAAAGACTACAATCTTGCCTTTAACCAATAAAAGATTCGTCAAGAATCTCAACCACCACGAAGTCCTCTTTAAATAGGACTCGGGCTGAAACCCTCGCTACCAGTCGACTGCCCCCAAGGCAGTCGACTGGTGCCACTAAAATTCGACCGTTGCACCCCCAACGTTCGAATTCTCAGCCAACTCACCAGCCACCTGTTGGTGCGGAAAGCACCCAAGTCGAACCTGAGTTTTGATAATGGCAAAAGGGTTCAAAAGTTAAGTCTTACTTGTTATCTAACATACTACTCAAGTGTGCAGGAAAAGTCCTAGCGAAGGACTGCTAGGCACTGGCGAAGGAATGCCAGAGTAAAAAGTCCTAGCGAAGGACTGCTAGGCACTGGCGAAGGAATGCCAGAGTAAAAAGTCCTAACGAAGGACTGCTAGGCACTGGAGAAGGAATGCCAGGGTATTGAAGCCCTAGCGAAGGACTGCTAGGCACCAGGCGAAGGATAGCTTGGGACAGAAGACCTGGCGAAGGAATGCTAGGCACCGGGCGAAGGATAGCTTGGTATCCAAGACCTGGCAAAGGACCGCTAGGCAAAAGTACAACCGGAGGAGCCGGTTGGCATCAGGTACATTCTCCCGAGAGGAGTAGGTGAGGACGCGTTCCCCGTCGAGAGGGAATAGTAGGCGTCGGTTCGACCTAGGGCTCCATTTTGGAGACCCAAAGTCAGAACCAAGACAGCTAAGGTTGTATAAACATAATATTCTATTGCTTCATATTGTTTTGGACTAACCCTGGATGCAGGACCAAAGGAACGTGTGTCTGCAGCTCAGAATGCCCAAAGGAGAAAGGCAAGTAGCTGAGTAGGGCGCCCTCAGTGTCCCGGGCGCCCCCAAGGCCAACACAAAAAAAGCGAAGCAACAAGTGCTACGGCTGCTTACTGGCCGGGGCGCCCTCAGTACCCAGGGCGCCCCCAGCGCCCAGGCACCCCGGACGCCCCGCGCCTAAGCCAGCGAGGCCGATTACCCTTATCCAGCCGAGAAGCCCACGCTGAAGGAGTCATCCAGGGTGCCCCCAGCGTCCCGGGCACCCCCAGTGTCAAACCTCAGCCCTATTTGAGTGGGATAGAGGTTAACCAAGAGAATGGGGGATCGCGTGACACGTGGGGGGCGCCCCCGACGTCCAGGGCGCCCCGAGGTGCTATAAATAGCACCCAACACCCAGGCTTCAGAACAGACAAGCTTTCCAACGCATTCACGCTCTTCTACTCCCGCGCTCTGCTCCGGAAACCCTCCGACTCGAGATACAAGCGTTGACGACGTCCCTCTGCTTCAAAATAGATTCTACACCGGACATCGGTTACAAAGAGTTATCTTTTTCTTACTGCACCTTTATTGTAATCATCTTCTGTAAATTAATTTGCGTGATTATAGTATTGCCCGTAGTAAACGGTCAACGACCGTGGGCCTTGGAGTAGGAATCGACCTAGGCTCCGAACCAAGTAAAACTACCTGTGTTTGCGTTTGTGTGTTTTTAATTTCCGCTGCGTAATTTCTCTAATTCTAAAATCCGAACGCTTTCCGATATTCACCCCCCCCCTTTATCGGTTCTCTCGATCGAACAAGTGGTATCAGAGCGGGGAGGTTCAAATTTGTTGCAACCACTAGTTTGAAAATTTTTCGGATTTCTTTAAATTTTCCTTTTAATATTCGTTCGAATTTCTTCTAATATTTTTTTCGTTCGAATTTCTTCTCGTTGATCGAGGTTGGTGCAACACCCCTCGATATTTAATTTTCTTTATCCCGCACTACTAATCCAAGACCAAGTCTTGGGACAATGTTTTTCTTTCTCTTATCTCTTTTTCAGATAAAATACCAAATGGTCATGCAAGAAGGATTCAGCACAGCCAGACCTCCTCTTTTCAGTGGAGAAGACTTTTCCTACTGGAAAAGTCGAATGGAGGTCCACCTGAAAACTCAGGTGGACATGTGGATCATCATCCAGTCCGGACTGGAGATCCCCAAAAATGCTGAAGGAGTACCTCAAAGCTAAACAGAGTGGGACACCGCTCTGAAACGAAAAATTGAAGCGGATGCAAAGGCGACCCAGACCCTTAAATGCGGCTTAACAAAAGAGGAGCTGAACCGGGTGGGCCCTTTCAACAGTGCCAAGGAGCTGTGGGGAAAATTGATCGAGCTACACGAAGGAACATCAGACACTCGGATCAGCAAGAGAGATCTGCTCTTGAATAAGCTGTACACCATCAAAATGGCCGACAACGAAACAGCAGCTCAGCTTCACGCTCGAATCCAGGAACTCATGAACGGACTGCACACCATCGGTCACAAGGTAGATAACCGTGACCTAATAAGGTATGCTTTAAATGCTTTCCCGAGAAATACCTTGTGGGCATCTATGGTAGATGCATACAAGGTTTCAAGGGCCCTTTCAAAAATAAAATTAGATGAATTGTTCTTTGAAATAGAATTACACGAACAAACTAACTGCAATTTGGCCGAGAAAAGTATTGCCTTTGTTGCAGGTAAAACTGGAAGGACAACAAAGAAGAAGCCTCAACTTGAATCCGAGTCTAACTCAGACTCAGACACAGAAGATGAAGAAGGAGATCGACCAAAGCTGGTTCGACTGGCAAGAAACTACTACAAAGAATTGAAGAACCAAACCAACAAACGGAAAGTCAGCCGAAGAAGGGATGAACCAGCTGAACCCGCAAACGAAAAGAGCAAGCCCAACGTGACCTGCTATGAGTGCAAGAAGAAGGGCCACTACAAGACCGAATGCCCTAACTTGAAGGAAGCAAAAAAGACAAGGAAGAAGAAAGCACTTCAAGCAATGTGGGACGAGTCCTCATCCGAAGAAGAAGAAGAGGTCCCACAATCGAACCTACTCGCACTAACTGCCTCAGAAGAAGTCGAGTCCGAGTCAGAATCAGAACAGGACGACGGCAGACTAACCTTTTCAGAAGATGGCGAAATCAAGGTAAGTGGATTTACTAGATGTCAATTAAATGAACTAATTTCGTATCTTTCTCGAGATTTGGCAAAAGCCAAACTCCGAATCGAATCCCTCCGACAGGAAGTAAAACTCCTGAAAGAGGGAGCTAATTCTAAACCCTTAACCGAGAAGGTTCAAAAAGGAACTCCTACTCAAGTTGAAAAACTTGAGAAAGAGAACTCCTCCCTGAAAACTCAAGTTAAGGATCTTAGATCAGCCTTAGAACGATTCACCTCTGGTTCCAAGAGTCTTGACATGATTCTTGGAAAACAGAAGTCGGCTCTAAATCAATCCGAACTAGGCTATAGAACCAAATCTAGGCAATGATCCTATTATGCTGTACAGAACCAATCCAGACCTAGAGTTTAGGCATGGGTACCTAAACTGTGCCTGAACAAACAAACTGGATAAAATCAGTATTGGATCCCCAAGGACAAGATTCATATCTTGCCTAACCATTACCGTGGCTTTAGTCCAGGGGGAGCAAAATTAAAAACTATTTTTATTGTTAGATAAATTCAACTCTTGATTGCAATTTGCTTGATTGATTGTTTATTTAAATGTCTACAATATACCATGCTTAGACCTAGGAATGGTTAGTTTAAGGACTGAACAAACTTAACTGAAACTTGACAACATAGTATTGGGTGGAGGTGAGATGATAGTACGTTAGGGAAACTAATTCTAATAAGGTCAAGTATACTTGGTCTCTTTAGACTGGTGAAACTAGCCGAAGCTACCGATCCAAAACCCAAACTAGTTAGACCAGAATTTTTCAAAGATTAATTTTGAAAATGAAATTTCACTGAAAGTCTTTGTCAAGGAAAGGGTTGATGATCCAATAAGGCTACGGCCAAAGAAGGCCTAGTGCCTCGCCAAGACCTGGAAGCCAATCTCTGAAATTCAAATTCAGATTAGTCATTGTAAAATTCAAATCTAACAAAAATTTTTAGTTACTTGTAGACTTAAACATTCTTTTCAAAATAAATTCAACTGGTTTCAAAAATTAATTAAGTCTTTCAAAATAAATCATGATTTTCAAAAATTCTTTTATCAAAACCTGTCTCACAAAACCTATAAGGTTAACGTGATTGATAACCCTAGATTGGGTGAGACAGCAAACTTAATGAAAATTCATTTAATAACTACATTTTGTTTACATTCAGTTTAAAACGGCACTGACTTAACTCTAGGCAAACCATGGTTAAAACAGTCAAATCTGGTCAAACCTGGTCAAACAAGTCAAATCCGGTCAAAAGCAGTCAAACAAGTCTATCAAAGCATAAGTAGACTCTTCTAGGGCGCCCATGACCCTTCGGGCGACCCCCACCCCACACATTTCAAACTTTCAAGACAAAAAGGTTCAAAAACAGGCTTTTAGGGCGCCCAGACCTTTGCGGGCGCCCCGAGGATCACCAAGTGGCAAATACTCTGCCACTCCACGCTGACCAAGGTGCCCGGGTGCTCCTGGGCGCCCCCGTATAAGCATGCAAAGACAGAAAGCTGCAAAAAGGAAGCCGCAGCCCTGCCAGGGCGCCCTCGCTAGGCGGGGCGCCCTCGCCATCCAGGGTGCCCTCACGCTATAGTGTGCCCGAAATGCCCTATAAAAGGGCTCCATACCCCCATTCTTCTCTTCACACTCAAACTACTACTTCCCTCCTTCTCCCTACATTCCAAGAGACCTTGCAACCCTCTCGAGCTCTCATCCTCGACAATGCCTCCCCGAGCTGCCCGGTATAATTTTTTTTGCAATTAGGTTAATTTTTAATTTTCTTTAATGCAAATTCTTCATACTTTCGTTAAATGCATATTACTTCTCTTAGAAGACGCCGACCAAACCAGGCAGAACCCGGTACCGAACCTAGTCCTGATCCTAGGTTTCCGAATTTAGAATTGTATAATAAGTTTGCTCGAACGACCTATAAACCTATCAAAACGAGCTACTTAAATAGACAATTTTTCACCTAATCCTGTCCCTTAGCAATGAATGTCATAAATTTTTACCAACTTGAGAATCTCGTATTCTGCACTCATCCAATCAACACATCCTTATGTGCAGAGTTTTACAACAACATAATTAGACAGGATGGTCTCATGTTTGTCATCACTGTCCAAGGAATTCCCTTAACAATCACACCTACACTACTCAATCGATTTCTAGGACTACGATTCTCGCAGTCTACCTTCTGTTGTTACCCTCCTAGGGAGCCTCCCTTTGATGCTCCCTACTCTCACATTTCCCTAGATACGTTACACTCCTACTTCTTTAGGCAACCACTGGCCAGACGATTTCAGTCTGTTGACCTACAAGTCCAGGACTACGCTCTATATAGAGTTATAGTTCGATGTATTCTGCCCTTATCTACTAGGGACGTCGCTACTATGCGACCATTCTGTTAGTGATATGAGAGAAGTGTCCTAAGGCAATCGCCTTATGATGTAAACATTTATTTTAATAAATGATAATTCACTATTTGAGTATACATGTTTTGTGTATTTGATTGGGATCTTAAACTCATCTACTGAATGTCCGCAATACAACTCACAGCAAAAGAGAATTTGTGATGGGATCACAACTAGTGATTATCTCTAATGTGCAATTGTGAAGTATTGAAATTATCCCTAGTCGATGAATTGATAAAAATGGACACTATCAATTCTGTTGAGACTAGCATGGGTTATTCTCTAATCAGCTGATTCTCACTAGCTGGTGACATTGGGATGTCCGGAGATAAACATGGATGCTAGTTAAGGGAACTAGTTCATTGGAGTGACTAGCTGTAAGACTTCATATGGGAATCTACATGTAGATATGTCAATGAAGATCTTACTGCGGCTTAAGTGCGATGTTCCTTTGACTTGCGGTGTTCAAGTCATCTTGGTCATGGAGACTTATACTTTGACATCTTAAGCAAGCATCTCCAAGGAGGTGTGGACCCAGGATGATCGGGTATAAGCCGAAGTGCCCGAAGATGTTTGAACAGCCTACAAAGGATTCACCACTCCTTGCGAGGAGATGTATACCCAGGCCTATCGTCGGATTGTTACTCAAAGCCTCTGGCCAGAGCATATCATGTTTAGAGTGAGAGTCTCTAAAATACATGAGAGTAATTAGAAATCCAAAGGACGAGTAAGACATTACTTGGGCTAGGTGTGACGTAGTCAGCCTAGTGGGGACTGACACCATAGACCGTGTCCTGAACCAAGTGGGTATAAGGTGGTGAAGGGAATGAGGCACGATTCATTAGAGCTGCTGAAGGGTTTCAGAATAATTTCTTCTGGGGTCAAACCGTTGATCTTTCGATTAATTGGGGATCATGATGTACTACTAGGTGCCACTCATGATCGTTCTATAATTAATGGGTTAATTATAGACGGCCAATATAAATCGAAAGCCTATTTAGTCACACGCAATACGAGTAATCCGAGGGATTTAAAACGAGTTGAAAATTAGATTTTCCGATCAAGAGAAATAAGTCGAATCTGAGTTGGTCAGAGGCGCAATGGAAGCTAAAAATGGCTAAGTCTTTTGAAGGCTTTTTGGGCGAATTAAATGAGTTTAATTCGCGACGGTTCGGGTCGGTTTGGGCCGGCCAAAGAGGGTGTTAACCCTCTTTGGGTGGCCGGCCAATGAAGGAGATTAAACCAATTTAATTGGTTTAATTAATAAAATAAATCTAGTGTGATTTGTTTTATAAATTATGGATAAATAAATTTGTATAAAGAAATTTATATAAATAAAATTTATAGAAATTTATTCTTTTATGGAAGATTAAAATAATCCATGAATTGGTTTATTTTAATTTTATAAAATCAATTATGAATTAATTTTTCCATAATAAGAGAGTTTATAAATTTCTTATAAAATTTATTCCATAATTTAAAGAGAAGAAGAATTAGTTTTATTATAAATTAGTTTATAATAAAACTTGGTTTAAACGGAATAATTAGTTAAGAAAATTTATAGGATAAATTTCTTATAACTAATTCCGTTTAGAGGGAGACTTAGCAAAGAGTTGCTACTATATAAAGGACCCAAAGGCTAGCCCTTTATTCACATCAATCAATTAATCAAGAGATTAATTAGAGCTCTCTCTCTCTCTCTCTCTTTTATCGGCAATTTACCAAAGGGCGTATCCCACTATTCGTAATTACCGAAAGGAGTACCATGGTTTCTATTATACCAAAGGGCGCATCCCATATAGTGAAGTTACTTTTATACCCCTCCCGCCAAAGAATAACTTTATCAGACACAGTTTCGAGACAACCGAACCACTTTATCAATAAAATATTAATTTGTGGTTCGGATGGGTAGCAGTCGAATTTTTCTCAGCCAATATATATATGTGAAATGATTTGCACAAGTCGAATGATCAGGAATGTACGTATATATTGCTTCCTTGCACAACTCGATTCATCACCAAAGCACCTGAGGAAAATAGGTTGTCGAAGGAGAAAAAGGAAGCAACAAAATAGGTTGTCGAAGGAGAAAAAGGAAGCAACAAAATAGGTTGTCGAAGGAGAAAAAGGAAGCAACAGATTGGTAACTAAGAGAAATAGGAATGTACGTATGATTGTCTTCTTTGATATGGTATCAGATATAGTTTTAATCAAGTTAAACTCTTTCTACTATTTTAATTTTGGAGGAGGCTTAGGGTGATATGCATTACATGATATCAGGCCCTGAGAGTGCATGATGTCATTAGATTTCAGGCAATAGGAGAGGCTGTAAAATTTTGTTTCAGGCCCTCGGAGGGACTGAAATAAAAGAAATTCAGGCCCTCCCAGGACCTGACCTGAATTTATTTTATTTCAGATCCAGGGAGGGGGCTGAAATCAAATGATTTCAGGCCCTCCCTGGGCCTGAAATGTAATGATTCAGGCCCGGAGTGGGCCTGAAAGGAAATGATTTCAGGCCCTGCCTGGGCCTGAAATAATTTTATTCAGGCCCGACCTGGGGCCTGAAATAAAATGATTTCAGCCCCTGGTAGGGCCTGAAATCAAATCCCTGGGCCTGAATCAAATGATTTCAGGCCCTCAGGGGCTCCTAGGGCCTTTATTATCAATTTCAAAGTTTGATAAAGTTATATGTAATTTTTTTCAGGGTTGATAATGTTGTTGACGAAATTCTCTCTGAGATATGGAATACTCTTGATGATAATGTGGCTACGGGGAAAGGATTAGAAATAACTAGTAATAATATTCCATTATGTTCCCAGTATGGTGATAATAGCATTACAAGGAATTTGGCAATTGATCTAAATGAAGAAGCAAATAATTTAGAAGATGAGGGTTTGAATTCTTCTACAAGAGTAGTTGAAATATTTCAGCCAACCTGGAGTGGGGAGGAAGAAATTGAAATCCGGAATGCAGAAGAATTTGTACCCAGTACAAGTGTACTAGAATTCCAAGCTGATGATATGCAGGTTGAGCAATATGAATTCCCCCCCCAGATCAGTACAGTGACCTAGAGGAGGAGTTTCCATTAGCTGAAGATCCATATATTTTGAATTCTCGATTGCTTGCTGGGCCAATTCGAGAGCTAGAGGCAAGAGATGAGCATGAATTTTTTGTGGGGCAGATATTTCCATCTAGAGAAGAATTCAAGAATGCACTTGTTAAACATGCGATGGTTAAGCATATGAGATATAACCCAGTTGACACCGGGAAAAACAGAGTTAAAGCAGTGTGTTTTAACCAACCATGTACATGGAGAGTAGTAGGAAGGGGGGAAGTAGAGTTCACTGTTACAAAATATATAAAGGAACACCAATGTCGAAGTGTTAGGGAAAGTGCTGATCATCATGTATGCTCTTCATCATTTGTTGCTTCTTTTGTTGAAGAGCAATTTCTTCATAATGAATAATACAAACCAAGTATGATTATTTCAGATATTAAAGCTAGATTTGGAGTGACGATATCATACAGAAAAGCATACATAGCTAGGGAGAAAGCATTGAAAAAGGTTGTTGGAGATTATGATGAGGCATACAGAGATCTCCCACAATATCTGCGTGAGTTAAGAGCTAGAGATCCTGAAACTTATGTGGCACTATGCACGAATGGTGACAATCAGTTCCAGAGGTGTTTTTGGGCTTTTGGGTGCTTGGCCGAAGGGGTGTTCAGGTCTTATTTGCGTAGAATTATCGGAATTGATGCGACACACCTAAGAGGAAAGTATCCAGGAGTATTGTTGATTGCAACGGGCGATTGATGGTAATGACAATGTTCTCCCAGTTGCCTTTGCAATAGCTGAAGTAGAATGTGGGTCTGCTTGGGAGTGGTTTT
>JAGFNQ010005904.1:0-78411 GCA_024364735.1 Boesenbergia rotunda
AAAGGAAAATTAATTCACTTAATTGCGATCTATTAAAACCCGTTACCTTAATTTCGCCATTTTCTGTAAAGGTCAGCTCGCCGTCTTCTTGTTCTGATTCAGATTTGGTTTCGACTTCTTCTGAGGCAGTTAGAGCTAGGAGGTTGGACTGGGGTGCCTCTTCTTCTTCTTCTGAGGAAGACTCGTCCCAGGTTGCTTGCAGTGCCTTCTTTCTTCTCGTCCTTTTTGTCTCCTTTAGGTTAGGGCACTCTGACTTGTAGTGGCCCTTTTTCTTGCACTCGTAGCAGGTCACATTAGGCTTGTTTGAGGGTTCAGCTGGTTCGTCCTTTCTTCGGCCGGTTTTCCGTTTGTTGGTTCGGTTCTTCAGCTCCTTGTAGTAGTTTCGAGCGAGCCGGACCAGCTTAGTTTGTTCTCCATCTTCGTCTTCTGAGTCTGAGTCTGAGTTAGACTCAGGTTCGGGTTCAGGCTTCTTCTTCGTTGTCCTTCCAGTTTTACCTGCAACGAAAGCAATACCTTTCTCGACCATATTGGTGTTAGTTTGTTCGTGCAGTTCAAGTTCGGAAAACAATTCATCTAATTTTATTTTAGAAAGATCCCTAGAGACCTTGTATGCATCTACCATAGATGCCCACAAGGTGTTTCTAGGGAAGGCGTTTAGAGTATACCTTATTAGGTTACGGTTTTCAACCTTGTGACCTATTGTGTGAAGACCGTTCATTACCTCTTGGATTCGTGCGTGGAGCTGGGCTGCTGTTCATTGTCGGCCATTTTGATGGTGTAGAGTTTGTTCAGTTGCAGATCCCTATTACTGATCCGAGTATCTGAAGTCCCTTCGTGCAGCTCGATCAGTTTTGTCCACAGCTCCTTTGCACTGTTGAAGGGGCCTACGCGGTTCAGCTCTTCCTTTGTCAGCCCGCATTGTAGGGTTTGAGTTGCTTTTGCGTCGGCTTCTATCTTGCGTTTAAGGGAGTTGTCCCATTCGGAGTAACTTTGTGGTTTTCCTTCAGCGTCTTTGGGGATCTCCAGACCGGACTGGATGATGATCCACATATCCACCTGAGTTTTCAGGTGGACCTCCATACGACTTTTCCAGTAAGAAAAGTCTTCTCCACTGAAAAGTGGAGGTCTGGCGGTGCTGAATCCCTCTTGCATAACCATTTTAATCTGTAACAAAAAAACTAATAGAAAAACAAATTTTCCAAGACTAGGTCTTGGATTAGTAGTGCTGGATAAGGGAAATAAAATATCGAGGGGTGTTGCACCAACCTCGATTAACGAAAAAAAATTCGTACGAAAGAAAAAAAAATCGAAAATAATAAAGAAAATCCAAAAAAGAAATTTTCAAACTGGTGGTTGCACCAAGTTTGAACTTCCCCGCTCTGATACCACTTGTTGGATCGAGAAAACCGATAGAGGGGGGGGTGAATATCGAAAATCGTTCGGATTTTAAGTAAGAGTAAGTACGCAGCGGAAATAAAATAAACAGCACACAGACACAGTCGATTTACTTGGTTCGGAGCCTGTGTCGACTCCTACTCCAAGGCCCGCGGTCGTTGACCGTTTACTTTGGGCAATTCTATATACGCGCAGAATTGTTTACAAAGATTGGATTACAAATAAGTGCAATATTAAAATTTCGATCTTCGTTATCGACGCCCAGAGTGGTTTGACTTGTTCGGGGCAGCGGGACGTCGTCAGCTCGAGTTGGAGTGTTTCCGGAGCAAGGCACGAGCGTAGAAGATCGTTGGGGCGTTGAGAGAACAGTTGTATTGAAGCCTTGGTCGAGGGGTCCTTATATAGGGCCAGGGGGTGCCCGGGACGTCGGGGGCGCCCCCCACGTGGCCTCCGATCCGCAGTGCTCTTGGTCAGCGTCTATCTTCTGGATCCGCTTTGACCGGGGCGCCCGGAGCGCTCGGGGCGCCCGCATTGACCGGGTCAAAGTCCTATCGCCTTGGCTTCGAGGGGTTCGGGTTCGATGTTGCGCATGGGGGCGCCCGCAGCGCAGGGGGCGCCCGGGAGCACGGGGGCGCCCGACCCAGTATGTATTTGAACCATTTTTCTTGTTACTTGTTTTTATGGCCCTTGGGGGCGCCCGGGACGCTCCGGGCGCCCTACTCAGCTACTGCCTCTCTCCTTTGAGGCTTTCTGAGCTGCAGCCACACGTTCCTTCGGTCCTGCATCCAGGGTTAGTCCAAAACACAATAACATAATAATTTATTAGATTTATACAGCCTTAGCTGTCTTGGTTCTGACTTTGGTCTCCAAAATGGAGCCCTAGGTCGAACCGACGCCTAATGTTCCCTCGACGGGGAATGCGTCCTCACCTACTCCTCTCGGGAGAATTTACCTGATGCCAACCGTTCCTCTGGTTGGACTTTTGCCTGACGGTCTTTTGTCAGGTCTTGTAAACTGGCAGTCCTTCGCCAGTTGCCTAGCAGTCCTTCGCTAGGGCTTCAGTCCCAGGCTGTCCTTCGCCTGGTGCCTAGCAGACCTTCGCTAGGGCTTGATACTGGCAGTCCTTCGCCAGTTGCCTAGTAATCCTTTGCTAGGGCTTTCTTTCCTGGCATTCCTTTGCCAGTGCCTAGCAGTCCTTCGCTAGGGCTTTTCCTGCACACTAGATTAACTTGTTAGAAAACAAGAAGGACTTAACTTTTGACCTATGTTGCCATTATCAAAATACGGGTTTGACTTAGGTGCATTCTGCACCAACAAAAGCCTAGTCTAGGACATATTCCGATTTGGGGTAGTCCAGAATACATGCTAAAGGAAGATACTGATAAGTTGGAATCTCATACGGAAGTGCGCCTGTTTGTAGTCTATCCTAGAGGAACGAAAGGTGGTCTGTTCTATAGTCCTAAGGATCAGAAGGTAATCGTTAGCACGAATGCCAGATTCTTAGAAGAAGACTATGTGATGAACCACAAGCCCAGAAGTAGACTTGTGCATGAAGAATTAAGAGGGGACGTTCAAACCTTAGACCAACTGTACAAGAGGATAGACCACATGTTGGGTTGGTATGGCTTGACGGTTTCCATGACAACCACGGGGTCATTCCTGAGAGACCTCTCTCTGTCTACGGATTAAAAAATTTAATCTGAATAGAGACCCGTCTCCCAAATGACCGTCTCGTCGTCGTGTTAATTAATCCAAGTCACAACTTAGCCAAAACCAAAGTTGAAGCCTTGTAACTTTCCGGATTAATTAACCGCGGAAAAGATGACGAATGGATCGTTGGTTTTCGTGTTTGTATTCAGGGTCCATGACATAAATTAATTATCAAATTAATTAACAAATGATTAATCTACGATAATTAATTATCATCATGCATATGATAACAAATATCAAAGCAAGAAATATAGCAAAAGTAAAACGGAGCTTGAGAGAGTTATACCTCGTCGTTTACCTCGCAGTCTTCTACCTTATGACCCTCCCCTCTTGGATGCCGTGTGGGCGATGATCTACCAAGACGCGAAGTCACCAAGGCCTCGAATTAATCAATTCCTCTTCTTCTTCTCTATGCGCCAACAAACCCTAATTCTAGGGTTTACCCGCCGACCTTCAACCTTCCTCTCCTCCTTGCTCCACCGACCACCTTGAGCTCCCAAGGTATTCCGGAAACAAGGCCGCACCGAGAGGATCCCAATGAAGAAGAAGAGCCGGAAGAAGAAGCAAGAAACAACTTGTTCTTCCTCCACCAATCAGAAGTTGCCGCCGCCGGCAACTTGTCTAAACCCGCCGCTGCCGGAGCTAGAGGAGGGGAATTCCTCACCGCCGACTACTTCTGTTCCCTTCTCCTGTGCGAGCTCAATCTAGGAACAATAAAAGGAAGAGAAGAGAACAATCCCTCTCCTCCATAGAGTCCTTCTTCCACCAAGCTATCGGCGCCGCCCAATCCTTGCCGCCGGCCACTTCTCCTACACTTTCTAGCCGCCTCCGATCACCATAAGAGAAGCACAGCTTCTCCTCTGCCCTGTGAATGCCGACGAAGGAGGTGTGGAGGAGATGGGGAGGAGAAGAAGGTGAAAAACCACCCTTCTCCCCTTGCACCGGTGACCTAGGAAAGAGAGAGAGGGAGAGAAGATTTTAGGGTTTTGGTGTGGATTAATTCTCCAATTAATCAGGGATTAATTAGCCTTGTATCATGACTCCTATGGGGTATTTATAGGGCTAAGGTGGGACCATGAGGAGGAGTTGGTTCTTGACCCGCTAATGGATCCAAACTCGATCCATTAATGGATATTCATTCCACTAAAGGATCCCATTGAACTTTCTCACCAACCCCTATATTTTCATATGGGCTCCACATATTATGAGTCATCCATCTCCCCGTGTTTAAGATATCAAATGCCTAATAATTAATTTAATTTACTGATAATTAAATTATTTATCCTCTTAATCCTTGATTAGTACCACTCAACCTTTTCATCATGTCGGAACATAGTCCACTTGCAAGATTTAATATGACGATCCTTTTGAGCTCACCAAGGGGGCATCATCATCCTGACTCACCAGGACACGGATTCCATCAATAATCAATGACACCATGCAGATAAAATTATTACCCAACTTATCCAGCCTATCGATCTAACAGAATAGATCTTGCCCATTGGTAAATCAAAGTAATAATTAATTAACTACATGTGCCCGTTATTATTTCGGGATTCAGAGATCGTACTCCATAATCTAATCCAAGGTCTAATCCAATTTATGAAGTCAATACAAAATTAGATGACTTCTCTTTTGGTCCTACTCAATGCACACAAAGTGCACTAGCGTAATTCTATGGTTAAGACAAACCACACATAATTACACTACAACCATCCCGATGGTTTGTCCAACTCCATCTCGGTTGTGAGCCTCTTTCTTATACTTCTGCAGGAAACCTGATAACATGATCTTCTATGCGCCACCAGGCACTATGTTATCTACAATGCCAAGTATTAGACATTTTATGCATATACTAATATAAACATGCATTGTGTGATTTTGCGATTCTCTTTAAAATGAAAATGTATTCTAACCAAAAGCAAGGCTTTTAGTATACATCCTAACACCACAAGTCACTGCACCACGTGTCACAGAAGATACATAGGTGGTACCTCGTCGCAGTGAGAAGGTTGTTAGACAACATGAGAGGTTCATGATTTTGGGAGAGTCTTCGGACTTGGTCCCTGGTGAACATGAACCAGATCCCTGGCCCTATGACGAGGCCCTCCAAGATAAGGATGCAGCTTCTTGGCAAAGGACAATGAATTCTGAGATAGAATATATGGATTCTAATCATGTCTGGGAGCTAGTAGAACCACCCAATGGTGTAAAAGCCATTGGATGTAAGTGGATCTACAAGAGAAAGAGAGGATCAAACGGGAATGTTGAGACCTTCAAAGCTAGGCTTGTTGCGAAAGGGTATAGTTAGAAAGAGGGTATCGATTATGAGGAGACCTTTGCGCCGGTAGCCATGCTTAAGTCTATCCAGATTCTCTTATCTATTACCACTCATATGGACTATGAGGTATGGCAGATGGATGTCAAGACATCTTTCCTTAACGGAAGTCTTGAAGAGACCATCTACATGAAGCAACCAGAAGGATTCATTACGAAAGGCAAAGAGTATCTAGTGTGCAAGATTAATCGATCCATATATGGATTAAAGCAAACTTTGCAATCTTGGAACATCCGCTTTGATGAAGTAATATAGTCATATGAATTTATTCAAAGTCCATATGAATCATATGTATATAAGAGATATGACGGAAACGTAGTGGTGTTTCTTGTACTTTACGTAGATGATATTTTGCTCATTGGCAACAATGTCAAGGTGTTGTCAGACGTTAGAGTATGGTTGTCCAAACAGTTCGATATGAAGGACTTAGGAGAAATGGGGCACATCCTTAGGATCAAGGTCATAAGGGATCGCCAGAAAAGGATATTGTGTTTATCTCAAGCTTCATACATAGACACTGTCCTGGCTCGTTTTAGCATGGAAAACTCCAAGAAAGGTTTTCTACCTTTCAGGCATGGAGTTCCTCTATCTAAGGAGATGTGTTCGACAATATCAAAGGAGATAGAGGAAATGAAGGCAGTTCCTTATCCATCGGCTGTAGGAAACCTCATGTATGCTATGTTGTGCACGAGACCAGATATTTGCTTTGCCATAGGCATGGTTAGCATATATCAGAGTAACCCTGGACAGGGGCATTGGACTACGGTAAAGCATATACTGAAATACCTAAGACCAACTAGGGACTATATGCTGGTTTACCGGGCAGACCAATTAATCCCTGTGGGTTATACGGATTCAGATTTCCAGTCAGATAGGGACAAGAGTAAGTCTACCTCGGGGTTTGTGTTTACTTTAGGAGGTGGAGCCATAGTATGGAGGAGTATCAAGCAGAAATGCGTGACGGACTCCACCATGGAAGCTGAGTATGTGGCAGCCTCAGAGGCAACCAAGGAAGCTGTATGGCTCAGGAACTTCATCATGGACTTGGATGTGATTCCTAGTTTGCCCAGATCTATCACAATCTATTATGATAACAATGGTGCAGTTGCAAACTCGAAGAAACCATAAGCCCATAAGGCGAGTAAACACATAGAGCGCAAGTGCCACCTGATACGAGAAATCGTAAAGCAAGGAGAAGTAGCTGTCGCCAAGATTGCATCGGAGGACAACCTGGTAACTCCTTTCACTAAGGCCCTTTTGGCGAGCGCTTTTGATCGACATGTGGAGGATATGGGAGTCAGATATATGGCAGTGTGAGGACAGCAGAGTCTTTGAGTATTAGTGGGAGATTGTTAAGATATATACTAAAAGACTTGTCCTTTTATATAAAACATCTACATTTTGAAAGAGAATCACGACAACACAGTTGCATGTTTATATTAGTATATGCATAACAGTCTCATACATTGCATTGTAGATAACATGGTGTGTGGTGACATATAGAAGATCGTGTTATCAACTCCTTGCATTGTATAAGTTGAGGCTCACAACCGAGATAGAGTTGGACAAACCATCGGGATGGTTGTAGTGTAATTAAGTGTGGGTTGTCTTGACCATAGAATTACACTAGTGCGCTTTGTGTGCATTGAGCAGGACCAAAATAGAGACAATCCAATTTGTACTGACTCTATAATTGGATCGAACCTCGGATTATTATGGAGTACAATCTCTAAATCTCAATATAATAACGGGCACATGTATTTAGTATTTTATTTCTTTGATTTACCAATGGGCGAGATTTATTCTGCTAAATCGATAGGTCTGATAAGTTAGGAAATAATATTAATTACATGGTGTGACGTTGATTATTGACAGAATCCGTGTCTTGGTGAGTCGGGATGATGATGCCCTCTTGATGAGCTCATAAGGTTCATCATGTTAAACATTGCAGGTAGATTTGATCCAACATGATGATAAGGTTGAGTGGTACTAGTCAAGTAGTTAGAAGTTGATTAATTAAAATTATCATTAATTTAAATTAATCGATAGAAATTTGATATCTTAAACACAGGGAGATGGATGTACTCATAATAGGTGGGGCCCATATGAAAATATGGGGGTTGGTGAGGAAGTTTAATGGAGATCCTTTAGTGGAATGTATCTACATTAATGGATCGAAGTTGGATCCATTAGTGGGTGAAGACCCATCTCCTCCTTATGGCCCCTATCGTAGCCCTATATATACCCTATGGTATCATGAAACCAAGGAATCCAATTATTGATCCACCCTAATTCTCTCCTCTCTGTAGGACCGGTGTCGTCGATAGAGGGGGGGGGGGTGAATATCGACTTGGAAACTTTTCATAAAGTCGTCGGAAACTTCGATGTTCATTCTTTCTAGTCAGAGAGTTAGTAGCACAGTGGAAAAATAAAGAATGAAAAACAAACAGAGAAGACACACAGGTTTTTTACTTGGTTCCCGACCCCCCAGGGTTAGTACGTCCAAGGCCTAATTACGGGTAGCACCCGTCCACTAATGGTCTCCTTTCCAGACTATCCGAAGGCAGAGAAACCCGTCTTAGAGTTCAAGTTTACAATCAAAATAATAATTAAATTAAGTTCTTAAAATAAATGCAAACCAAAAAAGAAAGTCGAAGCCTTGTCCAATCTGGAAGTCCGAAGTACAACGCACTTCCTCCTGGAGCCTCCTTGGTCGCAGAGCTTCATCTCTAGCACTTTTTCTTTGCTCAGAATTCTTAGAATGTTGTTTTGAGTGTTGTTCTGAGTTGAGAGGTCGAAGCCCCTTTTATAGCATCTTCTCGGGTGCCCTAGAGCCTTTGGGGCGCCTCTATACGGCCAAAATTCCATCCATTATCGTGAACTTTGCGTTGCTGATAAGAACATCCTTTCAGGCGCCTGATAGGTATAGGGCACCTGACACATGTAGGGCGCCTGATTCATTTAGGCGCCTGATTTCATTCAGGCGCCTGATTTCATTCAGGCGCCCAGGAAGGTCTTCCTAGCAACCTGTTTTCTTGTGTTTGCTCACCTGCTTTGCCTCCAACTTTAGGTACCTGCAAGATACACAAACACAAGACAAACATGTATATAATCTTAGCCTTAAAGATTGGTTCTGACTTTGGATTTCCCGTGAAACCCTAGGTCGAACCGACGCCTAGTGTTCCCTTCCCAGGGAATGCGCCCTCTCCTACTCCTCTAATGAGAAGTTTGCCAACCGGCTCCTCCGGTTGGACTTTTGCCCAATTTTCTAGATCAGGACTTCGGTGCCCAGTCCATGACCAGGACTTATTGCCCAATTTCATGAACCAGGACTTCGTGCCCAACTCTCGGTCAGGTCTTAGGTGCCCATCCCTTGGCTAGGACTTATTGCCCAATTTCACGAACCAGGACTTCGTGCCCAACCCTCGGTCAGGTCTTAGGTGCCCAACCCTCGGCCAGGACTTAGTGCCCAATTCCATGAACCAGGACTTCGTTCCTAACCCACGGTCAGGTCTTAGGTGCCCAACCCTCGACCAGGACTTAGTGCCCAATGTTGGTGCAAGTTACATCAGGGATGTCCTCCCTTAAGTATTTTAATTTTTGACAATATACTTAAGTCAGTGATACATTGAACAAGGGAAGGGTGAGTAAAGGAAGAGTACCAAAGTGAAAGAAAGTCATAGTAAACCTAGGAAATAAGTCCTGGTTCGAAGAATTGGGCACTAAGTCCTGATCATGGATTGGGCACTAAGTCCTGGCAGAGGGATGAACACCGAAGACCTGACCGAAAGTTGGGCACGAAGTCCTGGTCGAGGACTGGGCAAGAAGACCTGGCCGAGGGTTGGGCACCGAAGACCTGGTTCAATGAATTGGGAACGAAGACCTGGCCGAGGGTTGGGCACCGAAGTCCTGGACCTAGGGTTTGGGCATGAAGTCTTGGTCCAAGGGATTGAGCAACTTAGCTGAGCGGTGACTAAGGACAGAAGTAGAGACGGGTCAGGGTTTGGACGTCTCGAGATCCGAGAGTATCGGAGGCTAAGCAAAAGTCCACCCGAAGGACTGGGTGGCAACCGTCTCCTGAAAGGAGTAGGTGAAAGGCACATTCTCGGGGGTGGGAACTTGCGTTGGTTCGACCTAGGGTTTCGTGGAAATATGAAGTCAGAACCAAGTCCTTAAGATTAAGAATGTGTGTATATTGGCTTTGTATTGTTATATCTTACAGGTACCAAGAATGGAAGACAAAGCAGGCAAACAACACACAATGGGGCTGGAACCCAGCCAAGCTAGGCGCCCCCATCAATGGGGTCGCCTAGGTCAAAGAAGAAAAAACAAGTTCAGTGGAAGAAGGCAGAACACACTTCCATTCAGACGCCCGGGATGATACAGGCGCCCAAGTTGAAAGCTGTATTTGCTGCTGTGAGTTCGAAGCAGAGATAAGCTTTCAGTCAGGTGCTTGGGAGGTCCAGGGCACCCTGGTCAAAGGTTTTATCAGCTGTGATGAGTTCGGCGCGGAGATAAAGTTTGACCAAGCCCATTGGGGCGCCCCGGTGATCACAGGCGCCCGAATGAAGCCTATAAAAGGGGCATCGACCCCTCAGCTTCAAACACAACTTCCAAGATCCATTCTGAGCATTTTGATTGACGACAAAGCGCTAACAACGAGGCTCCACGACCGGGAGGCTCCAGGAGGAAGTGCGCGGCACTTCGGAGGTCCAGATCGGCCGAGTCTTCAACCATTTCATTTTTGGGTTGCTTTAATTATTCTGCACTTAAATTTCTATATTTTTTATTGTAATTACTGCACTGTAAGATGGGTTTCTCTGCCTTCGGAAAGTCTGAAAAGGAGACCAATAGTGGACGGGCATTCCTGTGCATAGGCCTTGGATGTACTGACCCTCGGGGGTCGGGAACTAAGTAAAAATCCCGCGTGCAATCTGTGTCGTTTATTCTGTTCTTTATTTTATTGTTTATTTTGCGCTGCTACTAATGCTCTGTTTAGAATGAAAAGTTTACGATTTACCGAGAAGATTTCTGAGTCGATATTCACCCCCCCTCTATCGACGGCACCGATCCTACACCCAATTCTTCGAACCAGGATTTATTGCCTAGGTTAACTAGGACTTTTCTTTACCTTTATAAGGATTTCTTTTGCTAGTCATATTAATCTTGACTAGACCCTTACCATGTCTAACATATATTACTAACTTAAGTATATTGTTAAACATCGAAACATTAGAGGAAGACATCACTGATGCATCTTATACCAACAATCTCCTCCTTTTTGATGTTTGACAATATCTTAAGTTAGAATCAGTCTTAAGGGTTAAGTCTAGGTTTAATCTTTTGGGAGAAATCGAAAAAATTCTTACTTAAGCTCTTCTTATCTTAGGTTTAATCTTTTGGGAGAAATTGAAAAAAAAATCTGACTTAAGCTCTTCTCTCCCCCTTTATCACACGTAAAAAAAAATTACATAAAAGCTTACGCCAACAATGAAAAATTTCCTGAAAATTTCTCTCCTCCTTTTGAAAGTACTTAGTATATTTTTTGATAAAACATTCGAAACTCTTCCCTCTTTTTGTTTGAAAAAGACTAAGTACTTGTTTTGTAAAGTATTATTAAAAACTAAGTACTTAAATTGCACCAACAATATGGAAAAGTATGTAAGAATGGAACTTCCCTAAGTTTAATAACAATCCTAGGAATCTTGTTGACCACAAGAAAATTCCTATGTGTTTTAGGGATTTTTCATAAATGAATATTTTTAATAAAATTTTGTTTTAAAACATAATAATTTTCTTGACTTGGTTTCTTTTTCAGCCTGACACAATCCTAAGAAACCTTCTTAACTACAAGGAAATTTTCATAAGTGTCCTGTAAATTTTCCAAACACAAGTAAAAATTATTTCAAATCAATTCCAAAAGTCAAAAAGATTTTCGAAATAAGTTCTTGACTTGGATTCTTTTCCAGTCTGACACAATCCTAGGAAACCTTGTTAACTACAAGAAAATTTTTCTAAGTATCCTGGAAATTTTCCCAACTCAAGGTGAGATGAACTTTGTTCAAAAGATGGAAGGATTTTCACAAAGTAATTTTTTAAGACTGAGAAAAATATGATTTAAAAAGATAGTGTTTTGAAGAGAGAATACTTATGTTTTCAAAATGATTTTGAAAATATACTGTATGAAAACATAATATTTTTGAAACATTTATTAATTTTTCTAATTTGACCTCCCCCTAAACTTGACACAGTCCTAGGAAGCTTGTTGACTACAAGTGATCTTCCTTTGAGTCTTAGGGTTTGATTCAATCAAAACGAATTATCTAATAATTTTAAAAAATAGTTAGAGAATAGAATTAATTTCTTTTGAGTAGGACTTCTCCTAAACCTGATACAATCTTAGCAATCCTTACAGATCATAAAGGATATTTCCTATGTGTCTTTAGAGTTCATCCAAATTAAAAGAGCAATTAGCACAATTTTTGAAATAATATGATATTTTTCAAAGACATAATTTTTAAAAAAAAATATTTTGAAGGATATCATAAATTTTTGAGATATTTTTCGAAAACATAATAATTTTGAAATGATAGCAATTTTTAAAGCACACAATATTTGAAAGATCTAAATTATCGAAAAGAATAATCTCTGAAACTAATAAATTTTGAAAAATAACTTTTAACAAAAACTCCCCCTGAACCGTACACCGTCTGACTCTACCTAGGTGCCTTAAGGGACTTTTGTGTTGACCTAAAAGATTTGTGTCTAAGTGGTTATGTCAACCATTTTTTGAAATAGATATATGATTTTTGAAAATGTATCTTATAGATAAGCAATCAGGCAAGCATGAAATTCATAAAAACATTATTATGTTTAACCATTATTTTGAAAATATATTTTTGAGAAAATATATTAAAGATTTTGAAAATATTTTGAAAAATATTTGTCAATTTATTAGTTCTTAACATCTCACCCAGTCTAAGTGTCGCAGTACACGCAAGCATGGTTGCCTTATGGGTGTATTGTGAGATGCTTAAATATTTTTTCTTAATTTTATTTTAGATTGGTTGACCTTGAGTTAGATTCGAGTTTAATCAATTTGTAAATTAAAGGTAATTTTTCAATAATCGACTTCCAGGTCTTGGCAAGGTACAAAGGCCTTCTTTGGCCGTAACCTTATTGGATCATCAACCCTTTCCTTAGATAAAGCTTTTTAAAAAAATAATACCTTTATTTTACTCTTTGAAAAACTCTGGTCTAACTAGTCTAGGATGTGGCGAAGTAGCTTCGGCTAGTTCCACTTAGCTAAGCCAAGCTTCCCTAACATACT
The DNA here is from genome assembly GCA_024364735.1 of Boesenbergia rotunda. NCBI lineage: Eukaryota > Viridiplantae > Streptophyta > Magnoliopsida > Zingiberales > Zingiberaceae > Boesenbergia > Boesenbergia rotunda. The sequence continues at coordinate 12,774 of JAGFNQ010005904.1, forward strand.
ATTTGTTGGTGCAAGATACATCAATGATATCCTCCTCTAAGTGTTTCAATGTTTGACAATATGCTTAAGTCAGTGATATATTGAACAAGGGAAGGGTGAGTCAAGAGAGGAGTAACAAAGTAAAGAAAAAGTCCTAGTTAACCTAGGCACTAAGACCTGGTGAGTGAAGTTGGGCACTAAGACCTGGTGAGTGAAGCTGGGCAAAAGCCCTGATGAGTGAAGTTAGGCACTAAGTCCTGAACCTAGGGTTTGGGCACGAAGTCTTAGTTCGAGGGATTGAGCAACTTAGCTGAGTGATGACTAAGGACAAAAGTAGAGACGGGTCGAGGTTCGGACATCTAGAGATCCGAGAGTATCGAAGGCTAAGCAAAAGTCCACCCGAATGGACTGGGTGGCTACCGTCTCTTGAGAGGAGTAGGTGAAAGGCACGTTCCAGGGGGTGGGAACTTGCGTCGGTTCGACCTAGGGTTTCGTGGAAATCCGAAGTCAGAACCATTTCCTTAAGGTTAAGATTATTTGCATGTTTGCCTTGTATTTATGTATCTTGCAGGTACCTAAAGTTGAAGACAAAGCAGGCAAACAAACACACAATAGGGCTGGAATGATGGCTGCTAGGCACCCCCATCAAACAGGGTGCCTCATTGATGCAGGCGCCTCAATCAATGAGGTGCCTCAATGGTCCAGGGTGCCCTGGTCAAGAGCCTTATCGACTGTTGCGAGTTCGGCTCGGAGATAAGCATTGACCAAGCCCTGTGAGGCGCCCCATTCATCACAGGCGCCCCAACGAAAGCTATAAAAGGGGCTTCGACCCCTCAGCTCAAACATATCATTCGGAAACCATTCTAAGCTTCCCAAGTGATGACAAAGCGCTAACGACGAAGCTCTGCGACCAAGGAGGCTCCAGGAAGAAGTGCGCAGCACTTCGGAGGTCTAGATCGGCGGAGTCTTCAACTCTATTTTGTTCGGTTTGAATTTACTTTCCGCACGTACTTTATCTATTCTTTGATTGTAAACTGTGCACTGTAAGACAGGTTTCTCCGCCTCCTGAAAGTCCGAAAAGGAGACCATTAGTGGACGGGCATTCCCGTGCTTAGGCCTTGGATGTACTGACCCTGGGGGGTCGGGAACCAAGTAAAAATCTTGCGTACATATTGTGTTGTCCTTTATTTCGTTTTGTTTTCCGCTGTGCTACTAACGCTCTGTTTAGAATGAATATTCGTAAGTATACGATCGGAAGTTTCCGCGAAAGATTTACGGTCGATATTCACCCCCTCTATCGACAGCACCGATCCTACAAGTGGTATCAGAGCCAGACTGCTCTTCACCGGACTAACCGTCGACGGAGCAAAAGACGCCAGGAGTTGAGGGGGAGCCCAGGGGTGAATCTGGTATGCTTTTTTTAATGTCAATTTTTAAATTCCATATCACATGTTTTAAGTGCAGGGAGAGAGGGCACTATAAAAATCAGTGTCCTACTCGTAAGACTCGTTCTTCACCGATGGTAAAGGAAGTACCAGCACCAGGAGTCCAGAAGAACAAGGATCATATCAAATGTTTCAAATGTCAAAAGCACGGACACTACAGGAATCATTGTCCGGCAAAGGTACAAAAAATTTACATTACGAAAAATTTTCAAATTCCTGCACAATCGTATGATGAGTTAGATAATTTTTCTGGAAAGTTAAATTTACTGCATAGTCAAATTAATATTTTGCATGCCAAATTAGAAAATGTAGATATTGCTACAATATTAGAAATTAACTGTTTAATCTTTAATGTTAATTCAACAATTTTTAAAATTAATTTTGAGATTAATTCTGATAAAATTAATTCTGAAATTAATTATGTGATTAGTCTTAATGATAATTCGGAAATTAAATTTAATATTCCTGAAATTAAATCTGATAATTTTAAGGATAATCTTGAAATTAATTTTGAAATTCTTAAGGATATTCCTGAAATTAATTTTGAAATTCTTAAGGATAATTCTGAAATTAATTTTGAAAACTTTGAGATTAATCCTGAAAATATTGAAGATATTTCTAAGGACAAGGATGATTTTTCTGAGGATATTCTTGAGAATATTAATGATAATGCTGAGGATAACTTTGAGGACATTGAAAATTCTTTAGATGATAATTATATTGAAAATTCTTTAGATGATAATTTAACTATCAAATTTTTAGATAATATTGATGATTATTACAAAACATTAACTAGTGACCCAAATTACTCCACCTACTATGAGGATATTGAAAGATGTGATTTTGAGGATGAAGAGGATGATGAATTCTCTAGGATCAAGGCTATAGTTAATAAAGTTCACAAAAAGTCAAACAAATCAAAATTGTTAGAAAAATTCGAAAAATTGAATAAAGCAGAAATAGTAAATGAATTAGAAATTTTCAAAATAATGAAAATGATGAAATTAAACCCACAATTATTAATTAATCATTTTAACCTTAATTATTTCAACCTTAATTAATCTAATTAAATCTAATTAATCCAACCTCAATTAATTAATTCTTAAATCTAATTAAATTCTTAAATTTAACTTCAGTTAAATCTAATTAATTCAACTTCAATTAATTAATTCTTAATCAATTTAATTAAATCTTAATTAATTCAACTTAAATCCAATTAATTCTTAAATAACTTAAACTGCAACCAAATAAAATCCTACCCAACTGAAACCCCTAACTGAATAACAACAAATATGTCAAAGTGGGTTGGCATATTCGCAGGTTCACATGACATGTATCAAATCGGGAATTTGATACATTATTAGAAATATAAATAAAATAATTTGAATTATTTGACTCATGCATAACTGCCATGCCATGCATATGATATATTTTTAAAATTTATGTCATGCTATTCATGTTTAATTTATGCATGATTTAGAATGGTTATAGGAAAAAGAATAGTTAAAACTTGAACAACCTAGTATTAGGTGGAGGTGAGATGATAGTACGTTAGGGAAGCCGTCTGGTGGAACTAGCCGAAGCTACCGATCCAAAATCTAAGCTAGTTAGATCAAAATTTTTCAAGAAGTAATTTGAAAATGAATTTTCGATAAAAAGTTTTGTCAAGGAAAGGGTTGTTGCTCCAATAAGGCTACGACCAAAGAAGGTCTTTGTGCCTCGCCAAGACCTGGAAGTCGATTACCGAAAATCAAATTCACTTTACTACTTGTTAAATTTGAATCTGACACAAGTTTCAACTAAATCTTAGATTTAACAATAAATTAAGAAAAATGACTCAAGCATCTCACAAAGCACCCATAAGGCAACCATGCTTGCTTATACTGAGACATCTAAAATGGGTGAGATGTTAAGGACTAATAAATTGAAAAATATTTTTCAAAATTGTTTTCCAAAATTCTTAGAATATTTTTCTAAAAATATATTTTCAAAATAGTGCCTTAACATAATAATATTTTTATGGATTTCATGCTTGTCTGAGTGCTCATATATTGTACACTTTCAAAATTATTTCTTTTTGAAAATTGTTTGACATACACAATTAGACGAGCCTCTTAGGTCAACACTAAAGTCTCCTAAGACACTTAGATAGAGTCAAACGGTACAGGGGGAGTGTTTTATTCTTTTAATTTTTTTTAAAACTGTGCTTTAAAAATCACTATCATGTAAAAATATTTTTCGAAAACTGTGTTTTACAAAAATCACTATCACTTATATTTTTCGAAAACTATGCTATCATTTCAAAATATGTCTTTCAAATACTTATTTTTGTAGAAATTTTTCCAAATGCATTGTAAAATTGTGCTTATTTCCCTTTTGATCTTGATAAACCCTAAAGACACAGAAAAAGTCTACTTCATGATCTATAAGAACTTCTAGGATGTGTCAAATTTAGGGGGAGTCTAAATCAAAAGAAATTATTTCTAGCAATTATTCTTTTTGAAATTATTAGATAATGCTTTTGGTCTGAACCAAACCCTAAAGACTCAGAGGAAGAGTACTTGTAGTCAACATGCTTCCTAGGACTGGGTCATGTTTAGGGGAGGTCAAATTAAAAGAATTATTGAATATTTCAAAATAATATGTTTTCATACACTGATTTTCAAAATCCTTATCAATAATTTTCCTTTTCAAAATACTATCATTTTAAATCATTTGTTTTATGAAAATATTGTCATTTTCAAAACTTGTCATTGTAAACTTATAGAATCAATTTGAAATAATATTTACTTGAGTTTGGAGAATTTCCAGGGCACTTAGGGAAATGTCCTTGTAGTCAACAAGATTTCCTAGGATTGTGTCAGACTGGAAAAGAAACCAAGTCAAGTAAAATATTATGTTTTAAAAACAAGATTTTTCTAAGTACTTTCAAAATATAAGTTCATAATATGATTTTTTTAAAAAAAAGATACTAATATTTTTCAAAAAGTACTTATACGTTTCAAAAAAATACTAATATTTTTCAAAAAGTACTTATACGTTTCAAAAAAATACTAATATTTTTCAAAAAGTAATTATACCTTTAAAAATGCTTATATTTATCAAAAGTACTTGTATTTTTCAAAATTAAATATATTTTTCAACAATACTTGCATTTTTTCAAAATATTCAAACTATTTTTTGAAAATCATTCTCAATTGGAAATTTTTCTAAGACAAAATTTTCTAAGTTTTCTGAAAGTACAAAATTGACTTTTGCACAATACTTTTCAAAGTGTAACGTTTTGGTGTAATTATTTAGCCCTTTGCTATGCTTTCAACGATTTATACTAAGTACTTTCAAATGAAAAAAATGTTTTCATTATTGGTGCAAGTGTTTTGGTGATTTTTGATGTATGACAAAGGGGGAGAGTGAGCTTAACTTAGAAATTTCTCATTTTTTTTCCAAGGATCAATGAAAATCAAAATGTTTTTCTTCAAAAAAAAGGGGGAGAGTGAGCTTAGCTTAGAAATGTTTTTCTCCCAAAGATCAAAATGTATTTTCAAAACTTAGAACTTTTTTTCAAGGATTATAATTTAGCCTTTTCAACCAATCTAACTTAAGATATTGTCAAACATCAAAAAGGGGGAGATTGTTGGTGCAAGATGCATCAGTGATGCCCTCCTCTAAGTGTTTCAATGTTTGACAATATGCTTAAGTCAGTGATACATTGAACTAGGGAAGGGTGAGCCAAGAGAGGAGTAATAAAGTAAAGAAAAAGTCCTAGTTAACCTAGGCACTAAGACCTGGTGAGTGAAGCTGGGCACTAAGACCTGGTGAGTGAAGCTGGGCAAAAGTCCTGATGAGTGAAGTTAGGCACTAAGTCCTGGACCTAGGGTTTGGGCACGAAGTCTTGGTCCGAGGGATTGAGCAACTTAGCTGAGCGATGACTAAGGACAGAAGTAGAGACGGGTCGAGATTCAGACGTCGCGAGATCCAAGAGTATCGAAGGCTATGTAGGACCGATGCATGTGAGAGGGGGGGGGTGAATCACGTGACTTTTAAAACTTTCGTTTTAAAATCAGAGTCGATAGAAAATCGTACAATGCTTTGAAAAACATGCGCGGCGGAAGAATTAAAACAAAACACGAAAGTGAAAAACAATAAAAAATAAGCGATGAGTTTTACTTCGTTCAGAGCCTTCGACGACTCCTACTCGAAGGCCCAGGCTCCTTGAACCTTTCCTGTGGGCAATCCACTAAAATTCTCTACCGGTAAACTCCCGGTAGAGCGATTCGAATACAAGATTAAGCGGAAGTGTAACAACCCTACACTTCCCCTTTAAATAATTTCAGTGCAGACAGAACAAATAAAAATGCATTACCCAACACTTAAGATTATCTGAATCAGCTTGGGTGTTGGGAGCGATCTTCCGGCAGCAGTCGGACAACATCAAGTCAAAGCACAAACCATAGCAGAGGAGCGTGGAAGCCAGAGAGCGCCAAAACTTGAACCAGACTTAAAAAAATATATGTCTTTAGAGGGCTCGCTTGCTTCTTTTTATAGTGCCTCGAGCTGCCAATATTCAATCCGATGCATGATTTTCTCAGCCGAAACTTTATCCATCAGCAAGCTATTCTTAAATAATTTAAAAATAGCTAATTAAATTAAGATAGGAATGCATTTAGAGTTAATTAAAAAATGCTCCACTTAAATTAAGATAAGAATGCTCCACTTAAATTAAAATAAGAATGCTCTATTGAAAAAATAATTTAAATAAAGTTAGCAAGCTATTCTTTGGAATAATCCAAAGAAGATAACGTTTCTATCCTTTGCTCCACTTAAATAAAAAATAATTTAAATAAAGTTAGCAAGATATTTTTTTGGAATAATTTAAAGAAGATAACGTTTCTATCCTTTGCTCTACTTAAATTAAAAAAAATAATTTAATGTTTAAACTCTCGTATAGAATAATATTTTATCATCTCAAATAAAATAAGAAATACGAATAATTTAAATGAGAGTTTATCCTCCACCGAGGCTTTAGATGAGGAATAATTTATAATTTTATTCTCAAATAAAATAAGAAATACGAATAATTTAAATGAAAGTTTATCCTCCACCGAGGCTTTAGATGAGGAATAATTTTGTAAAATTTACCTACAAAATCTAATTAGTTCACATATCAAATAAAACCTATAAAATAGAGTTAAATGCAATGGACTAAGATAAGAATGCTTTTAGAGTTAATTAGACCCCGTCCAAACTTGGATAAGGATCTAACCAGGACTCAACCGAGGTCACCAAAATGGGCCTATGTTGGACCGCGCCTATAGTCCTAAAATAGGACCCGTCCTCACTGGTTCGCTCCTCTAGTGACTTACCTTACTTATCACGTGTAGCTCTACTCAAATTCTTAACCCACCAGGTCTTCCCTCCTGGGCTCAACCACCCTGGTCTTTTTGTCAAGTTTCAACCAACTTGGGCTTTAGCCAGTTGTCAGGCCTCACGAACCCAACTGGACTTCCCACCAGGACTCAACCACCCTGGACTTCAGCCTGGTGTCAGGTCCTAAGTCTTTCAACCCTGCACACTTAGTAAAGAGGTCAAAACTAAAAGCAAGCCTAACTTTAACCTATTTGTCATTCATCAAAACATAAGTTTAACTATTAGTGCAAATTGCACCAACAATCTCCCCCTTTTTGATGCAATGACAATCGGGGTTAAAGTTGGAAAATACCAGACAAAGCAATGAGTCCAAAAAAGAATATGCAAATGACATGCTCTAAGATCAGGAATTTTTAATTTTCTAGCTTAACCCTTAAACTCTCCCTTGGCATTCATCAAAACAAAGAAATAATATGTGCGCAAGCATTAGAAATAAAACACGCATTCAAGTAATATGCCAACCAAAAAAAAATACTTTAAGTATTTAGGGAAGAAAAAAAATCTTAGCATGCATTTTTAGGATAGGTGAACAATGATTTTAAGGATAGGTGAACCAACATTTTCAAAAATAATTTATTTTCTAACATATTCGAAAGAGCACAAAAAGCGAAAGATTTTAACTCATGCTCCTCTTGAACCAAGTATGAATTTTAGCCCTTTTTAGGTGTCTAATCTTAGTTACTAGCTAACTATCTAGATGATAGTAGTGATCATTGGGTTAGTCAAGTCAAGTAATAATGTCTAGCTCAGATTTTAATTCATGACTACTTGACTTGGCCACTGTAATGTGGGTATTTTACGCCCAGACTTACTGCGATGCACAGACTTAAGTATTTTGAAGTCCAGGCAAAGTCCTATGCATTTCACAACCGTTCTATGTTTTGCAAGCACAAACAAGTTATCCTTAATGTATTTTGTGAGATGCGGCTACCTAAATCTATAGGTTCATGCAGTTTTAGAGGTCAAACTTAGGCTAAGTCCACTAATTTTTTTTTTAAATGCAAGTTTGAAATACTAAAATTAAGCCAATTAAACCAAGAATCAAAGTAATTAAGCTAATGGTCAAACAGAATATGCGAGCTGATTGTTCAAAAGAAGTAAGTGTGATCAGGTCAGTTCTAGTCTATAACACACATTCCTATTAACCTTCTTAAGTTACTAAATTCAGATTCAGGGAGTGGTTTAGTAAATATATCAGCTAGGTTAGCCTTAGATTCAACATGGTTAAGTTCAATTTCTCCTTTATTAACATGATCTCTTACAAAATGATGTTTAATTTCTATATGTTTGGTCCTAGAGTAGTGGACTGGGTTTTTGGTTAGATTAATTGAACTTAGATTATCTATAAAGATTTTGACTTTCTTAAAATCTAAGTTAAAGTCTTTTAACGTATGCATTATCCAAAGTAATTGGGCTACACACTCACCCATGGCTATGTACTCAGCTTCAGTGGTGGATAGGGCAATGCAGTGCTGTTTTCTACTAAACCAACTAATTAGTGAGGGCCCTAGAAGTTGGCATCCACCACTGGTACTTTTCCTATCTAATTTACAGCCAGCATAATCTGAGTCAGAAAATCCAATAAGTTCAAATTGGGATGTTCTAGGATACCAAATTCCTTAACTTTTTGTCCCTTTAAGGTACCTAAATATTCTTTTAACTAGGGTTAGATGTGACTCTTTAGCACATGTTTGATACCTAGCACATATACTAAATGCAAAGAGAATGTCAGGTCGACTTGCAGTTAGGTAAAGTAAGCTGCCTATAATACTTCTATAATATTTAAGGTCAATAGTTTTTCCATTTGGGTCACTATCTACAGTTTGATTGGTAGCCATAAGTGTTTTAATTTCTTTTGCACTATCCATTCCAAATTTTCTAAGTAGTTCTTTAGTGTATTTTTGTTGATAGACAAAAGTACGCTCACTAGTCTGTTTTATTTGTAGCCCTAAAAAGAAAGTTAATTGGCCTACTAAACTCATTTCAAATTCATTTTCCATTACCGTTATAAAATCTTGCAAAAAATTTGAGTTAGTTGAGCCAAATATTATATCATCTACATATACTTGGGCTATAAAAATATCAGTTTTTAAGGTTTTAACAAATAGTGTTGGGTCAATTTTGCCTTGGTTAAAACCTTTAGATACTAAGTGGTTAGACAGTCTTTCATACCAGGACCTAGGGGATTGCTTAAGTCCATATAGGACTTTTTAAAGTTTAAAGACATAGTCAGGGTGTTCTAAGCTTTCAAAACCAGGGGGTTGTCCTACATAAACCTCTTCCTTAATTAGGCCATTTAGGAAGACCGACTTAACATCCATTTGATACAATTTGAATCCTTTATGGGCTGCATAACTTAAAATCATCCTAATAGATTCAAGTCTAGCTACAGAGGCATAGGTTTCATCATAATCAAGTCCTTCTACTTGGCTAAACCCTTTAGCTACTAACCTAGCCTTATTCCTTATTGTTTCACCTTGTTCGTTAAGTTTATTCCTAAAGGCTCATTTGGTTCCAATAAACTTTTTATCTTTAGGTAAGGGTACTAAATCCCAGACTTGACTACGTTCAAATTGGGCTAACTCCTCTTACATAGCTATGATCCAATCAGGGTCAAGTAAAGACTCTTCTACTGATTTTGGTTCAATTTTGGAAATTAAGGCAATCTGGCTAAGGTTTCTAAAAGCTGACATAGTTTGAACCCTTAGTTCTGGATCACCTATGATTTGATCAATAGGGTGGGCTGACCTAACTCGAATGGTTCTGGTTTGGTTAGGTGAAGGTTCAGTCAGATCATGGTCTTGGTCCTTAATTCGGCTTTTATCTGGGTCAGTACTGGACCTAACAAAATCAATTGGTTGGTAGGTGGTTTGATCAGAGTTATTTGGGTCAGCTTTTTCATCAAATTTTACATTTGTAGTTTCTTCAATTCTTAGGATAGTTTTGTTATAAACTCGATAGGCTCTACTGGTAAGGGAATAACCTACAAAGATACCTTCCTCTGATGGATTGTTTCCGGTACGCTAGAGGGGGGGTGAGTAGCATTTTCTCGGTTCTTCTTGTACCTACGTTGTTAGTTACACAACGGAAACAATAATAATGAAAACAAACAACGCTAACAAACCGATTTTACTTGGTATCCACCCCGGCCGGGTGACTAATCCAAAAATCCGTCGGTGGATCACTCCCCGGATAACCTCCGGCTAGCCCTCGTCGCTCCTTGTGGGTGGAGAAACCTCGCCACAACACCAAGCAAACCTCTGAGCACAAAGACTACTATCTTACCTTTAACCAAGACAAAATTTGTCAAACCTTTCAGCCAAGACGAAGTCCCTTTAAATAGAACTAAGTCTGAAACCCTCGCCACCAGTCGACTGCCCATTTACCAGTCAACTAGTCTAGCCTTAATTGTTAGCCAATGGCTAATCCAACGGCTTGTTTGGCTAGTTTTTGGGGTTACCAGTCGACTGGTCCAGGCCTGAAAGTATTCTGTGAGTTTTATCAGTCGACTGCCCTAATGGCAGTCGACTGCCCCACTCACACACCTAGGGTTTCCCTTCCCGAGTACACTTCTCTCAGCACTCGACCTTAGGACTTTCTCGAGTACAATCACACAACACTCGTATCCTCACGACTCGACTGACTTCTCTTCTACAGCCTCGACTGTTGCTTTCGCGCTCTCTTCATCTTCGGCTCCCGTCCCTCGGATGCACGCAAGCCTCCAGCTTGCCTCCATGCCATCCTTCAGCATGCCTTGAAGTCCGCGCCCCTCAGCTCATCGTCCCTGCTGTCCAAGGTCCCTCGGGTGCACACAAGCCTCCAGCTTGTCTCCATGCCACCCTTCACCGTACTGAGGCCGTCCAGTCAAGTCAATATGTGTAAACCTGTACAACCTGCACACTCAACATACACATATTAAATACCAGGGAAAACCTAACTTAAACCCTTTGCCCAAACATCAAAACACTTGGTCACTCCGGACCACAGATTGCCTCAACAATCTCCCCCTTTTTGATGTTTGACAATACGTTTAAGTTAGGGAAAGAAAAATAGTAGTCAATAGCAAAAACCATGCTAAATAAATGTATATGCAATGCATACATGGATCCTATCCCAATGCATCCTACACCTAACCCTCCAAGTTAGAAATTTTTACACACCTAGTCCTCCAAGCTAGGACTTTTCACACCTAACCCTCCAAGTTATGACTTTTTTACGGGCTTTTTAAAGCTTCTCCAAAGCTCCCCCTACATTGGACATACAAAAGCTTTTTAAGAACCTCTCCAAGGTTCCCCTTACGCGAAGAATGGAGCAACCATGCTCCCCCTTAATGTTAGCTCCCCCTAAACCTAGGGTTTCTAGCAAAGGCGTGTTTGGTTTCCCAATCTTAAACCCAAACTTCTCCCCCTTTGCCTAACATCAAAAAGAACCCAACAATATCTCAATCATTGGTTCTTTTAATCCCTAATGACCAAAAACAATGTGTACTAGCCTCCCATACACTTATTTTTTTTCATCATTTGGACCCCAAACTAGTTGCTGATACAAAAATCAGCCTTGACCAATCGACTGCCCCCCAGGGCAGTCGACTAATACTCTGAAAACCAGAATTTCAACATTTCTGTTGAAATTCAGAAATGCGCCAGAAATTTCACAAATCTCCAAAAATTCTCAAATTTTGTGGAGAGGTTTGTGATACCCATATCTACTTGGGAAAAATATATTCCAAAAATGTATCTATCATCATTCCCAAGTTTGACACAAAACCCAAAAACTAGCAAAAAGGTTCATTCAAACCTTAACCAAAAGTCCTAGTTTGGTTTCCCCTTGATGTCTCTGCTCATGCCAACCCACAATGCGTCCCTAGCATTGAATTACATGGCAATTACACACCAAAAACTAATTTTCATGCAATATGACCCCCAATGTCATATTTCCATGCATGAAACTCAAAAATACCGTACCAAAACCCAAGAATTGAGACTCAAGTCCGTCTCCAATTCTTTTGGCACACTCCATGGTCCATCTAGACCTCTAGGAGCACCCCCTCCCAAGGTCCATTCACCATATATCCCGAAGGCTCCTAGAGCTCCCCCTTGAGCTCTTAGCCCTAGCCACCTCCCTAGGTGACTCAACATCTCTAGGCCACATCGGTGTTCCACCGGTGACTCTTGGCCTACAAACTTGACACTCTTAACCTTAGACACCTCGTCTTTGGTTAAGTCCTTCTTTTTCCCTTTAAATGGCATCCCCTTGCCATTTTTGAACTCCCCCTTCTTGCCATAATCATATGCTACCCTAGCATATTTCCTTCCCTTGGCATGGGAGTTCTTAGACCGGTATCCCAACCCCGATCTATCATTGGTGAAGTTTAAACCACCCAACACCATATCTAAACCCTTAGATCCAATAGTGAATCTCTCTAGGGTTTTCTCTAACCTATCAAGCTTTTCCCTTAAAGCTTGATTTTCCCTTTCTAGGTTCCTAAACCTAGAATTCATATGTCCACTTTGGACATTCCTAGACTTACCCTCCTTTCTAGGCACATTCCTTCTCTTCTTGGGCTTAGTGCCTTGTTCCTTAGGTACAAAGGTCCTAGATTGATCATGATGCATGCTTTTCCTAGGGTTATGATCTACCTTGTTAACCCTAGTCCTGTTATATCTAAAACCATGGTTATGCACAAGCAGACAATTTTCATTAATACTAGCATGCATGGATAAATGGTTAATTTTATTTTTATCATGCAAGGAGGATCTTGAATTTAAATTGCACTTTAACCTAGGGTTAGGAATTACCTTTCTTACCCTTGGAGTTCCTTCTTGTTGTGAGCTTCTCTTCTTCCTTTGCTCTTTCTCCCATCTCCTCAAGTGCTCCATCTTCTTGAGCTCTCCTCTCTTTGGGCACTTGGTGTGGTATTGCCCTAGCCCACCACACGTGAAGCATCTAATTCTTTTCTTCTTCTCTTGGGCTTCCCCAATCCTACACTTCATGTTAGAATTTAAATGAATTGAAATGGGTCTAGATTTACCTCCATTTTACCTTTCGGGCACTTGTCCTTGTAGTGCCCTTTTTCGTTGCACCCAAAGTATGTTATATGATCCTTTGATTTGGCTTTAGTGGAGGTGGAGGCATGGTTGACTTCTTTTTCAACCTTGGATGACGTCGATGCTTCCTCTTGTTCTTCTATGGTTGAGGGTCTCTCCTCCCCCTCAATCCTTGAGATGGAGACCTCTTCCTCTTCTTCTCCTTTACTCAAGGAAGTGGATGATTCTTCACTTGATTTTTCTTGGACCCTTGAGCTTATTTCTTTGGGTTCTTCTACTGGTTGAACTTGTGTAGGGTTCTTGTGAAGTTCTTCTAGTTTGCTACATAACTCGTACGCACTTTTATACTCTCCTACACAACTCAATATATTTTTAGGCAAAATATCAATCAAAATATTGATTACCTTTGCGTTTGCCCTAGATTGCTCTTGTTGTTCATTTGTCCAGTATCTAGGGCGAAGCCTCTTCCCGTGCTTGTCTCTCGGAATTTCAAAGGGGTCTTCAATGGTCATTCTACAATCTCAATCCATCCCTAGCCAATTTTCCATCCTTGACTTCCAATGGCCGAATTCTTCATGATTGTAGGATGGTGGTGTGTTGATGTCTTGCCCCAACTTATCTTCCATGTTCTTCTTCCTTTAGCATGTGCTGCCTCGGCGATTAGTCCGATCAAGAGCGGTCCTTTGCTCTGATACCAACTGATGGATCGTTTCCGGTACGCTAGAGGGGGGGGTGAATAGCATTTTCTCGGTTCTTCTTGTACCTACGTTGTTAGTTGCACAGCGGAAACAATAATAATGAAAACAAACAACGCTAACAAACCGATTTTACTTGGTATCCACCCCGGCCGGGTGACTAATCCAAGAATCTGTCGGTCGATCACTCCCCGGATAACCTCCGGCTAGCCCTCGTCGCTCCTTGTGGGTGGAAAAACCTCGCCACAACACCAAGCAAACCTCTGAGCACAAAGACTACTATCTTGCCTTTAACCAAGACAAGATTCGTCAAACCTTTCAGCCAAGACGAAGTCCCTTTAAATAGAACTAAGTCTGAAACCCTCGCCACCAGTCGACTGCCCATTTACCAGTCGACTGGTCTAGCCTTAATTGTTAGCCAACGGCTAACCCAACGGCTAGTTTTCGCGGTTACCAGTCGACTGCCAATTTACCAGTCGACTGGTCCAGGCCTGAAAGCATTCTGTGAGTTTTATCAGTCGACTGCCCCAATGGCTATCGACTGCCCCAATGGCTGTCGACTGCCCCACTCACACACCTAGGGTTTCCCTTCCCGAGTACACTTCTCTCAGCACTCGACCCTAGGACTTTCCCGAGTACAATCACACAGCACTCGTATCCTCACGACTCGACTGACTCCTCTTCGGCAGCCTCGACTGTTGCTTTCGCGCCCTCTTCATCTTCGGCTCCCGTCCCTCAGATGTACGCAAGCCTCCAGCTTGCCTCCATGCCATCCTTCACGCATGCCTCGAAGTCTGCGCCCCTCAGCTCATCCTCCTTGCTGTCCAAGGTCCCTCGGGTGCACACAAGCTTCCAGCTTGTCTTCATGCCACCCTTCATCGTACCGAGGCCGTCCAGTCAAGTCAATATGTGTAAACCTGTACAACCTGCACACTCAACATACACATATTAAATACCAGGGAAAACCTAACTTAAACCCTTTGCCCAAACATCAAAACACTTGGTCACTCCGGACCACAAATTGCCTCAACATCCTCAACCTTAGATGTAAACTTTCCTATGTGTTCTCTAGTATTTAATATATACACTTTACATCCAAATACTTTAAAATACTTAATATTAGGTTGTTTGTTATAATATATTTCAAAAGACGTTTTTCCTAGATTTTTATTTATAGTTATTCTGTTTTGTACATAACAGGCTATACTGACAGCCTCAGCCCAAAGGTATTTAGGAAAGTTGTATTCATTAAGCATTGTTCTGGTTGCTTCTTGTAGTGTTCTATTTTTTCTTTCTGCAATTCCATTTTGTTGAGGTGTTTTAGGGCAGGAGAATTCGTGGTGGTAGCCATTTTCTAAACAGAATTGATTAAATTTTTGATTTTTGAATTCCCCACCGTTATCGCTCCTAAGTCTTATAATTTTAACCCCTTTTTCATTTTCTGTTAATTTGCAAAATTGAGTAAATATATCAAACGTTTCATCTTTATTTTTTAAGAATTTTACCCATGTGAATCTTGAATAGTCATCTATAATTACTAAACAGTATAGATTCTCACTAATTGATTTTACCCCATGTGAGTCAAATAGGTCTAGGTGAATTAATTCAAGAATTGATTTAGTTTGAGTTTGATTAGTTAGTTTGTGAGTTGATCTAGTTTGTTTCCCTTGTTGACAAGCATTACATAAGGTTGTCTCAAAGTTAGGTAACTTTGGTAGGCCTCTAAGTAAACTATTTAGTTTAGGTAATTTTCTGAAGTGAGTGTGTGAAAGTCTCCTACGCCAGAGCTAAGTCTCATCCTTATGTGTTAAAAGACAATTTGCTAGGGGGAGGGTTAACCTAATTTCATAGATGTTATTGTGTCTATGTCCTCTAAGTGTGATATTTGAGTTGTCAGTGTGTTTGATCAGACATTCATTGGACAAGAACCTAACCTTATACCCAATGTCACACAATTGGCTGATACTTAGTAAATTGAAGTGAAAGTTTTCAACAAGTAAGACATTTTTAATTATAAAATCAGACTCAAGTTCAATGTTACCTAGGCCAATTACCTTAAGTTTACCGTTGTTTCCAAACGCAACGGTCCCTAGACTTTTGTACTTGAGTTTTGTAAACTTGGTGGGATCCCCAGTCATGTGTCTGGAGCACCCACTGTCGATAATCCACTTGTTTTCCTACAGTTAGGTAGGAGATTTTTTAGAATTTAGTTTAAGTTTTGAATGAGTTAAAGGAATGATTTAAAGAAACTTAAGAAATTTGAACCCTCAAAAAAACTTAAGAAGTTTAAAAGTTTGAATTTTTAAAACACTTAAGAGAATTTGAATTTTGAAAAACCTTAAGAAATTTGAAGACTTGAAATTTTGAAAAAGTTAAGGAATTTAAAAGATTTAAGGAATTGAAAATTTTAAATTTTGAACAACTTAAAAAGGACTTAAGGAATTTAAAATTTTAAATTTAGTTGTCCTTATTCATCTCACTTGATCTAAGTTGTCAATCAAAGGGATCCTATGATTTGTGTGAGATAAATTTGAGTTTGTTTTATAAAAGTTAATTTGACCTCTGTTAGATTCAGGTTTTACAAGAAGCAGTTTAAAAGTATACTTCCATAATTATTTTTTAGGCCGTGGCGAGGCACAGAGGTCTTCTTTGGCCGAAGTCTTATTGAATCAACAACCACTTTCTAGGCAAAACCGCTTAAGAAAGTTGTACTTTTATCCTACCTATTGAAACTCCTTGGTCTAACTAGTCTAGGATGTGGCAGGGTAGCTTCGGCTAGTTCCACTGGCTAAGAAGACCAAATAAAGGATGCCTTCCCCTACCTGACTCCTTAGATCAGATTCCCTAACGTACTATCAGCTCGCCCTACCCTGGTACTGAGTAGGTCAAGTGTCAGACTAACTTTTGAAACTAGTCCTAGGTACCCAGACGGGTAAGGGGTGACTTTGAGGTGCCAACTAATTTGGTGCCTCCCCCTAAATTATAGGTAGGGTGTTTAGGGTCAATGTAATGAATGTCCTTCTTGGGGACATAGTATTGGTTCTCCCCTACTTGCTTTGTTAGGTAAGCTTTCGGGACCCACGCTTTTCGCCGGTTTTCACGTGGGTGGACAAATGAGATAAAGGATTTTTGGGTCGATCTTGATTTATATCCTATCCTAGATTTATTGTACACACCCTTTTGAGATCCAAGAATAAGGTCAAGATTCTTGGACCGGGTTGTAAAAGTTGTTAGTAAGTCCTTAAGGTTTTGAACTTCACCCTTTAGGGTGGAGTTATCATTTTCAAGTTCAATTGTTCTTTCATTTTGAGTTGATTCAATTAAGGTTTTGGTATTAATTAATTACTCCTTAAGGTCTTGATTTTCCTTAAGGAGCTGGTCATTCCTAGATTCAGATGCAAACAAATTTTTATTTAAAACAGAGATAATCTTAAAAAACTTTTTATTAATTGAATCTAAGTATACCTCAGTCGAGCTGTTCGAAAAGAGTCCGATCTCTTGGCTCGACTCGTATTCGGAATCTTCGTCGCTCTCCGAGTCCGATCCAGGTCCGCTTGCCATTAGCGCGAGGTAACTTGAATTTTTTGGTGGTTCATTATCGGAGTCGTCCGAGCTCTCGTCCTAGGTGGCTTGTAAAGCCTTCTTCTTCTTGTTCATCTTGGGTTGGTCCTCCTTTTTATAGGGGCATTCATGTTTGAAGTGCCCTTTTCTATTGCAGCTGAAGCAGATCATTTTGCTTTTACCTTCATTGTTGATGGGCTTCATTATCTTTTGGAGGTCCCTTTTTGAAAACTTATTCTTCTTTTTGGCAAAGACTTTT
Organism: Boesenbergia rotunda; assembly: GCA_024364735.1. Taxonomy (NCBI): domain Eukaryota; kingdom Viridiplantae; phylum Streptophyta; class Magnoliopsida; order Zingiberales; family Zingiberaceae; genus Boesenbergia; species Boesenbergia rotunda. The sequence continues at coordinate 30,187 of JAGFNQ010005904.1, forward strand.
CTTACCAAGTTTACCATATGCTCCTCGTCGTCTGAGTCTGACTCGGTTCTTCTCCGGATTCTTCTTGAATATTCTTCTTTGACTTGACCTTTCTTGAAGAATCTGTAAACAAAGCAAACCCTTTCTCAGCCTTGACATTAGTTTGTTCATGCAACTCTAATTCACAAAATAGTTCATCTAAATTTATTTTGGAAAGATTCCTAGAAATTTTATAAGCATCTACAATGGATGCCCATAATGAATTTCTAGGAAAGGCATTTAGTGCATACCTTATAATGTCTCTATTTTCTTGTTTGTGCCCAATCAGGTGGAGTCCATTTAGTATGTCCTTGATCCGAGCATGAAGTTGACTTGCAGATTCTCCTTCCTGCATTTTCATATTAAACAATTTATTTAAAAGCAAATCCCTTTTTGTTACCCTTACATCAGTAGTGCCTTCATGCAATTCAATTAGTTTATCCCAAAGTACTTTTGCTGATTCGGTTGGTCTGATTCTGTTCAGCTCTTCTTTGGTTAGTCCGCACTGGAGGGTGTTCTGCGCTTTGAACTCGATCTGAGCTTTTTTCTTCATTTCCAGGTTCCATCTATTGGGCTTCAGTGGCGCCTTGTTTACCTCGTCCATTGGTGGTTCGTAGCCAGTTTGCACCGCGAACCATTGATCCATATCGGTTTTGAGGTACACTTCCATTCTCCGCTTCCAGTAGGGGAAATCTTCCCCGTTGAAGAGAGGAGGATGAACAGTGCTGTAACCTTCACTCTGGGCCATCTGTGATTTACAAAAAAAAACAAAACTCGTTCCAAGACTAAGTCTTGGATTAGTGGTGTGGTACGAAAAAAAAGGAATAAGAGAAGAGCGACTCGAAATGGTGTTGCACCAAATTCGAGTAAAACTGAACGAACAAAAGAAAAAGATCTAAATTTAAGCTACAATACCTAATTTAGATTGTGCAACAAAAAACACAAAATGCGAAAAACTGGATCTCCCCCGGCTCTTATGGTGGTTGCACCGATTCAGAGCGTACAAGTGCTTTGATACCACTTGTAGGACCGATGCACGTGAGAGGGGGGGGGGGTGAATCACGTGACTTTTTAAACTTTCTTTTTAAAATCAGAGTCAATAGAAAATCGTATAATTCTTTGAAAAACGTGCGCAGCGGAAGAATTAAAACGAAACACGAAAGCGAAAAATAAGAAAAAATAAGCGATGAGTTTTACTTCGTTCGGAGCCTTTGGCGACTCCTACTCGAAGGCCCAGGCTCCTTGAACCTTTCCTGTGGGCAATCCACTAAAATTCTCTACTAGTAAACTCCCGGTAGAGTGATTCGAATACAAGATTAAGCGGAAGTGCAACAACCCTACACTTCCCCCTTAAATAATTTCAGTGCAGACAGAACAAATAAAAAAGCGTTACCCAACACTTAAGATTATCTGAAGCAGCTTGGGTGTTGGGAGCGATCTTCCGGCAGCAGTCGGACAACGTCGAGTCAAAGCACAAATCGTAGTAGAGGAACGTGGAAGCCAGAGAGCGCCAAAGCTTGAACCAGACTTAAAAAAAATATGTCTTTAAAGGGCTCGCTTGCTTCTTTTTATAGTGCCTCGAGCTGCCAATATTCAATCCGATGCATGATCTTCTCAGCCCAAACTTTATCCATCAGCAAGCTATTCTTAAATAATTTAAAAATATCTAATTTAATTAAGATAAGAATGCATTTAGAGTTAATTAAAAATGCTCCACTTAAATTAAGATAAGAATGCTCCACTTAAATTAAAATAAGAATGCTCCATTGAAAAAATAAATTAAATAAAGTTAGCAAGCTATTGTTTGGAATAATCCAAAGAAGATAATGTTTCTATCCTTTGCTCCACTTAAATAAAAAATAATTTAAATAAAGTTAGCAAGCTATTTTTTTAGAATAATTCAAAGAAGATAACATTTCTATCCTTTGCTCCACTTAAATTAAAAAAAATAATTTAAAGTTTAAACTCTCGTACAGAATAACATTTTATCATCTCAAATAAAATAAGAAATACGAATAATTTAAATGAGAGTTTATCCTCCATCGAGGCTTTAGATGAGGAATAATTTATAATTTTATTCTCAAATAAAATAAGAAATACGAATAATTTAAATGAGAGTTTATCCTCCACCGAGGCTTTAGATGAGGAATAATTTTATAAAATTTTCCTATAAAATCTTATTAGTTCACATATCAAATAAAACCTGTAAAATAGAGTTAATGCAATGGACTAAGATAAGAATGCTTTTAGAGTTAATTAGACTCCGTCCAAACCTGGATAAGGATCTAACCAAGACTCAACCGAGGTCACCAAAATGGGCCTAAGTTGGACCGCGCCTACAGTCCTAAAATAGGACCCGCCCTCATTGGTTCGCTCCTCCAGTGACTTACCTTACTTACCTCGTGCAGCTCTACTCAACTTCTTAACCCACCAGGTCTTCCCGCCAGGGCTCAACCACCCTGGTCTTTTTGTCAAGTTTCAACCAACTTGGGCTTCAGCCAGTTGTCAGGCCTCGCAAACCCAACTGGACTTCCCACCAGGACTCAACCACCCTGGACTTCAGCCTAGTGTCAGGTCCTAAGTCTTTCAACCCTGCACACTTAGTAAAGAGGTCAAAACCAAAAGCAAGCCTAACTTTAACCTATTTGTCATTCATCAAAACTTAAGTTTAACTATTAGTGCAAATTGCACCAACATGCTAAGCTAAAGTCCACCTGAATGGACTGGGTGGCAACCGTCTCTTGAGAGGTGTAGGTGAAAGGCGCATTCCCGGGGGTGGGAACTTGCGTCGATTCGACCTAGGGTTTCACGGAAATCCAAAGTCAGAACCATTTCCTTAAGGTTAAGATTATTTGCATGTTTGCCTTGTATTTATGTATCTTGCAGGTACCTAAAGTTGAAGACAAAGTAGGCAAACAAACACACAATAGGGCTAGAAAGAAGGCTGCTAGGCACCCCCATCAAACAGGGCGCCTCATTGATGCATGCGCCTCAATGAACCAGTGCGCCTCAATCAATGAGGCGCCTCAATGGTCCAGGGCACCCTGGTCAAGAGCCTTATCGGTTGATGCGAGTTCAGGTTGGAGATAAGCTTTGACCAAGCCCCGTGAGGTGCCCCATTCATCACAGGCGCCCCAATGAAAGCTATAAAAGGGGCTTCGACCCCTCAGCTCAAACACATCATTCGGAAACCATTCTAAGCTTCCCAAGTGACGAAAAAGCGCTAACGACGAAGCTCTGCGACCAAGGAGGCTCCAGGAGGAAGTGCGCGGCACTTCGGAGGTCCAGATCGGCGGAGTCTTCAACTCTATTTTGTTCGGTTTGAATTTACTTTCTGCATGTATTTTATCTATTCTTTGATTGTAAACTGTGCACTGTAAGACGGGTTTCTCCGCCTTTGGAAAGTACAGAAAGGAGACCATTAGTGGACGGGCGTTCCAGTGCTTAGGCCTTGGATGTACTGACCCTGAGGGGACGGGAACCAAGTAAAAATCCCGCGTGCATATTGTGTTGTCCTTTCATTCGTTTTATTTTCCGCTATGCTACTAACGCTCTGTTTAGAACGAATATTCATAAGTATATGATCAGAAGTTTCTGCAAAAGATTTACGGTGGATATTCACCCCCCTCTATCGACAACACCGGTCCTTTACTATCATCTCGCCCCACCCTCATACTAGGTTAGGCAGGTGTCAACCAATCTTTTCCTATCTAACCGTTCTAAATCATTCAGAAAATTAAACATGAATGACATGACAAATAAATTTTAAAAAATCACCAAATGCATGAACATGACATTTATGCATGAGTCAATCAAGCCATAACATTTTAATTAAGTTTCTAATAATATATCAAATTCCCGATTTGATATATATCGTATGAACCACCGAATATGCCAACCCACTTTGACATATTTAATATTATTATGTTGGAGGTTGCGGTTGGGTAGAATTTTATTTTGTTTCATACTTGAAGGTAGTCAATTTGAGTTAAGTTCATGAATTTTGTATGACTTTTGAATTATGGATTGAATTTTTAATTAAGATTTAAAAATTAAACATTATTAAAATTATTACGATTTAAGTAGGATTAAGATTATTAAGAATTAATTAGCATACCAATTGTTAGGAATTTATTAAAGTTAAAAACTGTTAAGAATTAATTAAAGTTAAAATAATTAAGGATTAATTAGAGTTAAAATATTAAGGTTGGAATTATTAATTATTAAGTATGGTTGAAATTATTAATTATTAACTAATGTTGAAATTATTAATTATTAATTAAGGTTCAGTTATTTAAGAATTAATTAGAGTTAACTAAGGTTTAATTATTTAGGAATTAATTAAGATTTAATTATTTAAGAATTAATTAAGGTTTAATTATTTTAGAATTTATTAAGCATTAATTATTTAAGAATTAATTAAGGTTTAATTATTTTAGAATTTATTAATAATAATTATTTAAGAATTAATTAAGGTTTAATTATTTAAGAATTAATTAAGGTTTAATTAATTAATTTTTAAGAATTAATTAGGTTTTATGATTTCAAGGTTAAATAGTAATTGTGGGTCTAATTGCATCATTTTCAGTAATTCAAAACATTCTGATTCCTTAATGTTTTCTTTTGATTTTAAGCTTTCAAACTTGTTTAATACCTCTGCCTTATTTGAATTTTTGTAAGTCTTGTTAATTATATCCTTAATTTTGTTGAATTCTCCATCATCTTTAGAATTATATTCTTCATCTTCATTTTCAGAGTTATTAATTAAAATTTCATTATCTAGAAAATAGGTAGAATAGTTTTCAGGATTACTAATTAATGTTACATAATTAACTTCACGATTATCTAAAAATTATTAATTAAATCTTTATTATTATCTAAAGAGGTTTCTAAATTATCAGGATTATCTTCAGATTTATTAGAAAGATCATTAATAATATTATCTTGAGAATTATTAATATCATCAGTACTAATTTTATCAGAATTTTCAGAAATATTATTATGATACTTTTATCTTTATCCTCAGAATTATCATGATTATCAGAAGAATTATTACTAATTAAAGCATTATTATCATCCTTAACATTATTATTAATTTCGAAAATTTTGACATTAATATTAAAGATTAAAGAATTTATATTCGATATTCTACTATTTTCTAAATTTGATAATTTGTCGTATAATACATTAAGCTGATTATGTAAAAGATCTAATTTGTCAGAAAACTTATCTAAATTATCAAACTTATCAACATTCTTGTGAAACTGTGCAGGAGTTTGAAAGTTATTGCCAAAAGTAACTTTTCGTACCTTGGTCGGACACTGGTTCTTGTAGTGTCCATGCTTTTGACATCTGAAGCACTGGATATGGCTCTTGTCCCTCCAGACTCATAGTGCTGGTACCTCCTTTGCCGTCGGTGGTGACGATCGAGTCTTACAAGGAGGATACTGATTTTTGTAGTGTCCTCTCCCCCTGCACTTAAAACATATTATATGTGTTGGTTCGAGAGAACCGATAGAGGGGGGGGGGTGAATATCGGAAAGCGTTCGGATTTAGAAAGAGAATGCGTAGCGGAAGATTAAAAACAAAAACACGCAAACACAGATATTTTTACTTGGTTCGGAGCCTAGGTCGACTCCTACTCCAAGGCCCACGGTCGCTGACCGTTTACTGCGGGCAATACTATAATTGAGCTCTTCTTTTTACAATTTAAGTACTGTACTAAAATTGAGCTCTTCTTTTTACCAACGTCCGATGTAGATTACTTTTTCCGGAGCAGTAGGACGTCGTCGGCGCTTGTATCTTGAGTCGGGAGGTTGCCGGAGCAGAGCGCGGAAGCAGAAGAGCGTAGAAGCGTTGAAAGGATTCGTTGTTTGAAGCCTTGGGGTTGAGGGCCCTTTTATAGGCCCTGGGGGCGCCCGGAACGTCGGGGCGCCCCCCCCATGTGTCAGCCGATCCGCCTCCGTCTCGGTCAGCTCTGATCCCTTAAAATTCGGGATTAAGCTTTGACCGGGGCGCCCTCAACGATGGAGGCGCCCGGGTTGACCGGGTCTCCTTCTGATCTACTGGCTTCGAGGGGAGCTGCTTCGGTAGTTGGCGCTGGGGGCGCCCGTAGCATGCGGGGCGCCCGCACGATGGGGGCGCCCGGAGCATCCGGGGCACCCCGACAGTCAACTGTCGAAGCGGATTTTGCTCCTGCTGGTTGGTCTTCACCTTGGGGGCGCCCGGAACATCCGAGGCACCCTGCTCAGCTTCTGCCTCATTCCTTTGAGGCTCTCTGAGCTGCAGACACTCAGTCCTTCGGTCCTGCATCCAGGGTTAGTCCAAAAAGCAGTAACATATTAATTTTTATACAGCCTTAGCTGTCTTGGTTCTGACTTTGGGTCTCCAAAATGGAGCCCTAGGTCGAACCGACGCCTACTGTTCCCTCGACGGGGAACGCGTCCTCACCTACTCCTCTCGGGAGAATGTACCTGATGCCAACCGCTCCTCTGGTTGGACTTTTGCCTGACGGTCCTTTGCCAGGTCTTGGATACCGAGCTGTCCTTCGCCCGGTGCCTAGTATTCCTTCGCTAGGGCTTCAGTCCCAAGCTGTCCTTCGCCTGGCGCCTAGCAGTCCTTCGCTAGGGCTTTTTACCCTGGCATTCCTTCACCAGGTGCCTAGCAGTCCTTCGCTAGGGCTTTGTATCCTGGCATTCCTTCGCCAGGTGCCTAGCAGTCCTTCGCTAGGGCTTTGTATCCTGGCATTCCTTCGCCAGGTGCCTAGCAGTCCTTCGCTAGGGCTTTGTATCTTGGCATTCCTTCGCAGGACTTTGTTTCCTGCACACTTAATAAGCATATTAGATAACAAATAACACTTAACTTTGAATCCTTTGCCAATATCAAAACAAGATTCGATATGGTTCTTTCTGCACCAACAATCTCCCCCTTTTTGATTTATGGCAACACAATTCAAAGTTAAGTTAAAAACATTATAACAGTTAGGAACATAAGGTAAACAATGAAGTATAACTGTTTATGAACAGAATATATAGAGTTGAAAAAAAATTCTTTATTTTTTCATACTCCCCCTAAAACCCTGAATATGTATGTTATAAAACACTTAAAACACTTAACTTTTACCTTTCCTCCCCCTTTGACATATATCAAAAATATACATGGGTGACCAAGGTTTCTAATAGGGAGTTTTACTAAAGTAAATTCAAGTCATGCTCAGACAAACTTTGTTTACTAAGGAAAAATTTACTTAGAAATATTTGCAAAAAGATGCTCTTAGAAATTTTTGAAAGCACACTTAGAAATTCAAGTTTGCTTTTTTTGAATAAGAGAAAGCTTTTGAAAAACATTTTGATTTTGAACAATTTGAACTTTTCTCTCCTTAGCTGTTTATTAATAAAGAAATATATTTTGAAAAAAGTCTTAAGATACAAAAAAATTATGTATCAGAGCCTATGAGTTTTGAAAACATAAAAGTATAACTCTTGAAAGTCTAGCAAAAAGATTAAATTGCACCAACAAAGCTCGACTTTGAAAAGGTATTGTGCAATTTTGAAAAAAAATTTATATTTATAGGCAAATCTTTAGAAAATTCACGTATTTAGAATACTATTGCCTTAGAAAAATATTAGTACTTTTTGAAAACATTATATTTTGAAAAATATAAGTACTTTTGAAAACATATGCATTTTCGAAAAATATGCAAATACTTTTGACAAAAACAGATTTGAGCCTTTTTGGAAAGTCTAAGTACTATTTTTGAAAACTATTAGACTTTGAAAATTATAAATAATTTTTGAAAAGTATTATGCATTTGAAAACATAATATTTTACTTGACTAGGTTTCTTTTCCAGTCTGACACAATCCTAGGAAATCTTGTTGACTACAAGGACATTTTCCTAAGTGTCTTGGAAATTTCTTCAACCCAGGTATATATTATTTCAAAAATAATTTCATAAGCCACAAGAATTTTGAAAGATAAAATAATAGTTTTTGAAAGAAAAATTATTTAAGTTTTCAACAGGATTTTAAACGTGTAATGCATAAAAAATATTCAATAATTCTTTTAAATTTGATCTCCCCCTAAACATGACTCAGTCCTAGGAAGCTTGTTGAGTACAAGCGGTCTTCCTCTGAGTTTTAAGGTTTGATTTAAATTATAAGAATTATCTAATAACTTCAAAACAAATAATTACAAAAAAAAACATTTCAGAAATTCTTCTTTTGACTCAAACTCCTCCTAAATTTGACACATCCTAGGAGTCCTTGTAGATCATGAAGTGGACCTTCCTCTGTGTCTTTAGGGTTTATTAAAATCAAAATAATCATTTTGAACAATCTTCTGAGCATGATAACTTTGAAGATAAATTTTTGAAAACATAACTTGAAATGATAGCACAGTTTTCGAAAATCATGATGATAATTTTTCAAAGAGATAGTAATATCGAGGGTTTTTGAATAAGTTTTAAAGCATTAGGTTTTTGAAAAATCTGAATTTTTCAAAAAAAAGATTAAGAAGAACTCCCCCTGCATCCGACATAATCTGTCTTTTATCTAAGTTCCTTAAGGGACATCAGTGTTGACCAGGTTGACTAGGGTTTGACTATGTTGACCAAGGTTAACTCAGTTTACTAAGTTTGATAGATTAATAACTAAATCAAACAAGCCTTAGATTCTATCTAACATGTGTCTATTGTGATATTTACATGAAATTCACTATTTTGAAAAAATAGGGTACAGTAAACTAAATTAATTTGCCCAATAGAGATAATTTTGAATAACTTTTGCACACCTTTTTATTTAAAAAGATAGTGAATTATGCTTTTAGGTCCTAGTTGTCTCACCCAGTTCTACGTGATCAAGCATGTTAACCTTATGGGTTTTATGAGACAAATTTTAGTAGAAATAAGAAGTTATTTTGAAAAATCATGATTAATTTTAAAAAAGTTAAATTAATTTTGAAAAGCAATTAGTTTTGAATTTATTTTGAAAAAGAGTGTTTGAATCTACGATCAATTGAAATTTGTGTTAGATTTGAATTTGACAAGAAGTAACTTGAATTTCAAAAATTGGCTTCCAGGTCTTGGCGAGGCACTAGGCCTTCTTTGGCCGTAGCCTTATTGGATCATCAACCCTTTCCTTGACAAAGCCTTTTAGTGAAATTTCATTTTCAAAATTACTTTTTGAAAAATTCTGGTCTAACTAGTTTGGGTCTTGGATCGGTAGCTTCGGCTAGTTCCGCCAAGATGGCTTCCCTAACGTACTATCATCACACCTCCACCCAATACTATATTGTTCAAATTTCAATTAACTGATTTAGTCCTTACCTAATTCTAAGAAAAAAAACACAAAATAAAAAGAAACACATAATTAAAACAAACAATTGTCTAAGTAAGGTCACAATTGGAGTAATACTCCGGATTTTCGAAATCAGCAAGATTATGAATTAAATTTTCTAACTTATTGACCTTATGTTTTAGGGTTTCATTTTCTTGTTTCAATTTTCTAAAATTTTCTTTAATTAAGTTACATGAATCAATCACATTATTCAAGGTAAATAACGGATTTTCAAATACTGTAAATTTACCTTTGTTGATTGTTTGTCCGGCATTCTTGGTAGCTCTTTTATCTGTGCATTCACTTTTGTAATGCCCGAACTCCTGGCACTTGAAGCATTGAATGCGACTTTTGTCCTTTCGTTCTTTTGGAACTGATTCCTTAGTCGCTGTCGGTGGTGTCGTTCGAATCTTACGAGTAGGACACTTACTTTAGTAGTGCCCTCTCTCCCTGCATGTGTAACAAATTACATGATTAAAATCTGAATTTACACTTTTACCTTTTGGTTCTTTATTGGGAATCTCCCCCTTGATTCTTGCCGCCTCGGATCTAGGCTCATCTTCTGATTCTGTGTTTGAGTCGGACTCGGGTACTAATTGAAGCTCCTTCTTTGGTGGTTCTTTAGGATTTTTCCCTGCAATAGAATTTACACCTTCCTCGACCATTACAATATCTGTTTGATTATTTAATTCTAATTTTGAAAAGAATTCAAAATCGGTTACCGTCTCAGTCAATTCGTCGTCTGATTCTGGTTCGACTTTGGATTCAGGTTCAGGCTCTGACTCGGCTGTTTGTGCTTGGACCGAAAGGGTAAGATAACTTACCTGATCTTCTTCTTCATCTGAGATCTCTTGATGAAGGTCAATCAGTTTTTCCCAGATTTCTCTAGCACATCTGAAGGATCCGACCTGCTTCAATTCTTCATTGGTTAGGCCACATTGTAGGATTGCAGTAGCCCTTGCATCTGTCTCGATCTTCGTCAGAGTTGGTTCATCTAGTTGGTCCCACGTAATTGATAATCCATCTTCTGTAGGGAGGAAGAACCCTGTTTGAATGATAATCCATATGTCCATATGGGCCTTCAGATGGAACACCATTTGACCTCTCCAATGATTGAAGTTCTCGCCGGAGAATAGCGGTGGACGGACACTGTTCCACTCTTGGTTGGCCATTTAGTTTAACCTCGTACAGAAAAGAAATAACAGAATGTACCAAGACTTGGTCTTGGATTAGTAGTGCGGGAGAAGGAAAAAAATAGCCCAAAAAAAATATTGCACGAATTTCGAGGTAGAATAATAAAAAAAATTTTATGTCAAATTTTTAAAAATGTTACTTTATCAATTTTGATTAATGATAAAAAGCAAGACTTTAATGTTTGGGAGAAAATTTGCTAAGATTAAGGTAGCACAATTTTCGAGAAAAAATAATATTAAAATAATAATAAAAAGTTTATGACAAATTTTCAAAAATTGATTATTTTAACAATTCTAACTTATGGTGAAAAAATGAGAATTCAAAATTGAAAAAGGAGAAAAGATATTTTTTATTTTAAAATAAAAGGCGAAAAGATCGAGTGGTGTTGATTAACTAGAAAGAAAAGAATTAAAAATTTTGTAAATCCGAAAAACTTTCAAACTGGTGGTTGTACCAAGTTTGAACTACCCCGCTCTGATACCACTTGTTGGATCGAGAGAACCGATAGAGGGGGGGTGAATATCGGAAAGCATTCGGATTTAGAAAGAGAATGCGTAGCGGAGGATTAAAAACAAAAACACGCAAACACAGATATTTTTACTTGGTTCGGAGCCTTGGTCGACTCCTACTCCAAGGCCCACGGCCGCTGACCGTTTACTGTGGGCAATACTGTAATCGCGTAAAAGACAGTTATAGAAATGGAATTACAATTTAAGTACTGTATTGAAATTGAGCACTTCTTTTTACCGACGTCCGATGTAGATTAGTTTTTCCGGAGCAGTAGGACGTCGTTGGCGCTTGTATCTTGAGTCGGGAGGTTGCCGGAGCAGAGCACGGAAGCAGAAGAGCGTAGAAGCGTTGAAAGGATTCGTTGTTTGAAGCCTTGGGGTCGAGGGCCCTTTTATAGGCCCTGGGGGCGCCCGGAACGTCGGGGGCACCCCCCACGTGTCAGCCGATCCGCCTCCGTCTCGGTCAGCTCTGATCCCTTAAAATTAGGGATCAAGCTTTGACAGGGGCGCCCTGAACGATGGGGGCGCCCGGGTTAACCGGGTCTCCTTCTGATCTGCTGGCTTCGCTGGGGGCGCCCACAGCATGCGGGGCGCCCGCGCGATGTGGGCGCCCGGAGCATCCGGGGCGCCCCGACAGTCAACTGTCGAAGCGGATTTTGCTCCTGCTGGTTGGTCTTCACCTTGGGGGCGCCCGGAACATCCGGGGCACCCTGCTCAGCTTCTGCCTCTCTCCTTTGAGGCTCTCTGAGCTGCAGACACTCAGTCCTTCGGTCCTGCATCTAGGGTTAGTCCAAAAAGCAGTAACATATTAATTTTTATACAGCCTTAGCTGTCTTGGTTCTGACTTTGGGTCTCCAAAATGGAGCCCTAGGTCAAACCGATGCCTACTGTTCCCTCGACGGGGAACGCGTCCTCACCTACTCCTCTCGGGAGAATGTACCTGATGCCAACCGCTCCTCTGGTTGGACTTTTTCCTGGCGGTCCTTTGCCAGGTCTTGGATACCGAGATATCCTTCGCCCGGTGCCTAGCATTCCTTCGCTAGGGCTTCAGTCCCAAGCTGTCCTTCGCCTGGCGCCTAGCAGTCCTTCACTAGGGCTTTTTACCCTGGCATTCCTTCGCCAGGTGCCTAGCAGTCCTTCGCTAGGGCTTGGTATCCTGGCATTCCTTCGCCAGGTGCCTAGCCGTCCTTCGCTAGGGCTTTGCATCCTGGCATTCCTTCGCCAGGTGCCTAGCAGTCCTTCGCTAGGGCTTTGTATCCTGGCATTCCTTCGCCAGGTGCCTAGCAGTCCTTCGCTAGGGCTTTGTATCCTGGCATTCCTTCGCCAGGTGCCTAGCAGCCCTTCGCTAGGACTTTTTTTCCTGCACACTTAATGAGCATATTAGATAACAAATAACACTTAACTTTGAATCCTTTGCCAATATCAAAACAAGGTTCGATATGGTGCTTCCTGCACTAACAATATGAAATTTAAATACAGACATAATAGAAAAATACCTGATTTACCCTTGCTCCCTCTCAACTCCTGGCGTCTTTGCTCCGTCAGCTGTTAGTCCGATGAAGAGCTACCAGGCTCTAATACCACTTGTGGGATCGGTGCCGTCGATAGGGGGGTGAATACCGACTTGGGAACTTTTCGTAAAGTCGTCGAAAACTTCGATGTTCATTCTTTCTAGTCAGAGAGTTAGTAGCATAGTGGAAAAATAAAGAACGAAAAACAAACAAAGAAGACATGCGGGTTTTTACTTGGTTCCCAACCCCCAGGGTCAGTACGTCCAAGGCCTAATTACTGGTAGCGCCCATCCACTAATGGTCTCCTTTCCGGACTTTCCGGAGGCGGAGAAACCCATCTTACAGTTCAAGTTTACAATCAAAATAATAATTAAATTAAGTGCTTAAAATAAATGCAAACCAAAAAAGAAAGTCGAAGCCTTGTCCAATCTGGAAGTCCGATGTGCAGCACACTTCCTCCTGGAGCCTCCTTGGTCGCAGAGCTTCGTCTCTAGCGCTTTTTCTTTGCTCAAAATGCTTAGAATGTTGTTTCGAGTGTTGTTCTGAGTTGAGGGGTCGAAGCCCCTTTTATAGCATCTTCTCGGACGCCCTAGAGCCTTTGGGGCGCCTCTATACAGTCAAAATTCCATCCATTATCGCGAACTTCGCGCTGCTGATAAGAACATCCTTTCAAGCGCCTGATAGGTATAGGGCGTCTGACACATGTAGGGCGCCTGATCCATTCAGGTGCCTTATTCCATTCAGGCACCCAGGATGGTCTTCCCAGCAACTTATTTTCTTGTGTTTTCTTGCCTGCTTTGCCTCCAACTTTAGGTACCTGCAAGATACACAAACACAAGACAAACAAGTATATAATCTTAGCCTTAAAGATTGGTTCTGACTTTGGATTTCCTGTGAAACCCTAGGTCGAACCGACGCTTAGTGTTCCCTTCCCGGGGAATGCGCCCTCGCCTACTCCTCTCAGGAGAAGTTTGCCAACCGGCTCCTCCGATTGGACTTTTGCCCGATCTTCCGAATCAGGACTTCGGTGCCTAGTCCACAACCAGGACTTATTGCCTAATTCCATGAACCAGGACTTCATGCCTAACCCTCGGGCAGGTCTTAGGTGCCTAGCCCTCGGCCAGGACTTATTGCGCAATTCCACGAACCAGGACTTCGTGCCCAACCCTCGGTCAGGTCTTCGGTGGCCAGCCCTCGACCAGGACTTGGTACCCAATTCCACAAACCAGGACTTCGTGCCCAACCCATGGTCAAGTCTTAGGTGCCCAACCCTCGGCCAGGACTTAGTGCCCAATTCCTCGAACTAAGACTTATTGCCTAGGTTAACTAGGACTTTTCTTTACCTTTATAAGGATTTCTTTTGCTAGTCATATTAATCCTGACTAGACCCTTAATATGTCTAACATATATTACTAACTTAAGTATATTGTTAAACATCAAATCATTAGAGGAAGACATTACTGATGCATCTTGCACCAACACTCTCTTCCTCCTTCTCTCCTGCCGCCGCCCAAGTTTTTCTTCTTGCTGCCACCTCTGGTCGATAATTGCATTTGCATCCTATTGGAAATTGCATGCAAGCATGCGACGTGGGATGTTTGCATGAGAGGTAATTACCGTGAGGTAATTGTTAGATGTGTATACTAAAAGACTTGCTCATTTATATATAAGATCATCTTTATTTTGAAAAAGAGAATCACAACAACACTAGGTGCTTGTTTATATTAGTACATGCATAAAAGTCCTTTACTTTGCATTGTAGATAACATGGTGTGTGATGACACACGGAAGATCATGTTATCAGTTCCTTGCCTAGTATAAGTAGAGGCTCACAGCCGAGATGGAATTGGACAAACCATCGGGATGGTTATAGTGTAATTAGGTGTGGTTGGTCTTGACCATAGAATTATGGCCAGATTACGACCTCATCTTCCTTTTGTGGTGCTCGACGGTGAGAGAGGGCCAGTCGGCGGGCGGTGGAAGGCGGCGCAAGGTAAGGTTGCGACGCTTCCGCAAGTTATGGAGAAGGGTGGATTTTTGCCAGATTTGGGTTGGAGAGAAGTTTGGTTCTCTCCTTCATCCTCTTCTTCATCTTCCTCCCTTGGACTTCCCTGTGGCCGGTGTGAGCTTGGAGCCTCTCAGTGGTCGGCGGCGCAAGGAGTAGGGGAGAAGGGTCGACGGTTCCAAACCCTAGGGTTAGGGTTTGGATTGGTGTGAAGAGTTGATTCGTTGGAAAGCCTTGGTGATCTCGGTTCCGGGTAGCTCGACGCCCACACGATGCCCAAGAAGGGGAGGGACATAAGGTAGAAGGCCATGAGGTAAAGGGAACGTATAAATCTCTCCCTAAGCTCCTTATGTTCTTTTGTGTCTTATTACTTTGCTTCGTCATTTTATGTGTTTTAATTAATTATTTAGATTGCAAATCATAGCTAATAATTAATTAATTGGACCCCGACCGTAAACACAAGAATCGGCGATCCACTCGTCGCCTTTTCCTCGGTCATTCGACAAGGAAAATTACAAGGCTCAATCTTTGTGATTGGCCGAGTTGTAATTCGTACCGAACGATACGACAATGAGATGGTCATTGGGAGACGGGTCTCCATTCAGATTAATTTTTAATTCGTAGACATGGAGAAGTTTTTCAAGGATGACCAAGTATTCGCTAGGGAAACCCGCCAAGCCACACCCAAGAGTAATTGTGTTTGCATGAGAGGTAATTACTGTAAGGTAATTACATTTGCATCCAATTGGAGATTGCATGCAAGCATGCGACGTGAAGATGTTTGCATGAGAGGTAATTATCGTGAGGTAATTACGTTTGCATCCTATTGGAGATTGCATGCAAGCATGCAACGTGAGAGGTAATTACCGTAGAGGTAATTGCGTGACCTCCAATTGGAGAATGCATGCAATGTGAGAGCTGGCGGCATCAACAAGGGGAGTCTCTTTAGGGTTTCGACCAAGCTAAGGAGAAGAAGCGGTTGATTGGAAGGCCATGATGATTCCGGTTCTTAGTAGATCATCACCCACATGACGTCCAAGAGAGGAGGATCATACGATAGAAGATCGTAAGGTAACGAGAGGTATATTTCTCTCTTGGTTCCCACTTTGATTTCATCATTTCATGTGATGCTTCAATTAATTGTCATGTTTAATTAATAGTTGATAATTAATTATTGGACCCCGAAAATAAACACAAAAATCGGTGATCCACTAGTCATCTTTTTCGCGGTCAATCGGTTAGGCGAATTACAAGAATCAATCTTTGAGATTGACTAAGTTGTAATTCGAACCTATTGATACGATGATGAGACGGTCGTTTGGGAGACGGGTCTCCAATCAGATTAATTTTTAATCCGTAGACATAGAGAGGTCTCTCAAGGACAACTAGGTATTCGCTTAGGAAACCCGCCAAGCCATACCTCATACCCAACAATTGGTATCAGAGCTGAGGTTTCTAGTTTTATGTGTTTAGGATTCAGTTAATTTTTACACATTATCATATATGCTATTTTTGATGGAAGATATGTGGATGTATGTAGGCTAACTCTTTATTGCAGGCACTAGATTCTAACTTATCATGGCTTAAATAATTGTTGTGTGATTAATTGTGTATTATTGTAATTAATTAAATCCTCGGGGTTGATGAGGCTAGATAGGTATTTAATTTTTGTAATTAAATATGACACATGTTTAGCCGAACTTTTTATTTTCTTTCGATCTAGATATTATGTACACTTCTTCGTCGAGTATTGGATCGATGGATGTAAATAATTAGCTAGTCATCTCGGCTCCGAGATCCCTTCAATGGTGGCTTGCGCATGTTGTAGGGAGGAGAGGACGAGGTAACGACACGACTGGAGGCGCATTGGAGACCAAGGCCATGAAAGTTGGAAAATCTAGGATTTTTCTTAATTGTTGCTTTTATGTGCTTGTTGTGTGTGTTCATGAAAATTCCTCAAATTAAATAACTAAGTGGGAGAGAGACCCTAAGGGTCCCGTGGCCTCCATTACAATCTGACAAGTGATGCGAACAAGCCCGCGTGTCGGCTCTGAGTGCCTTCCTCCACAATGGATAGCCTTGTTCTGTGGATCACTGGGTCAGAAAAGATTATAGAAAGTTCTTGAAGAGCATGTGATTTTCCCCAACGGAAGACACATAATTGGAAATAATTTTCTTAGTATCGTGTAATGGTAAACACTTAGATGTAAATATTAGTATCCTCCCCAACGGAGTAACTGCTATTATTTGTAGGGCCGAAGTGAACCAACTATTAATTTTATTTGTCAAAAAGTTAGGTTGACAAGATAATAAAATTAATGGGTAAAACCACCTCTAACTAATGTAAATTTCTCAATGTTTTGAGGTGTTGGTTGATTTCGAAATTTATTGTTTAAGGGATCAATTTATTTTTGAAACCTAGACATTGTCCTTACTGCTGAAGAGTACAAATATGTGCTTTTTGAGGAGTGTCCTGAAAAGCCTAGCGAGAACTTTGGTGAGGAGCAGAGGGAGCGTTACAAGAAGTGGGTCAAGACAGATGAGATGACGTGGTGCTACATTTTGGCATCTATGTCAAATGTATTGTAACATCAGCATCAGGCTATGCCCATTGCTAGTGACATAATGCTAAACCTAATAACTAGCATTTTATGCCATTTTATTTCCTCATTTATTTAGCAATTTTTATCCTCTTGTATGTTTAAATCATGTTAATATCATATTTTACGATTAGGATTTATTTTTGGAGCTCATTATAATTTCCTCTAAATTTTGGTATAATTTCATAATTTTTTGTAGGGAATTAAAGATTGGACTGAATTGATTTTTTGTAGGGTATAATTTCATGATTTTTTTGGAGCTTTGGCTGAACCCAAGGGCTGAGGAGGCTGAACCGAATTGATGAGGCTGAACCAAACTGATGGGCTGAGCTGAGCTGAATTGGCTGAACCCAAGGCAAGGGCTGGTCCGAACTGGGCTTGGCTGAACTAAGGGCTGGGCTGGACTGAAGATATGGGCTGTTGGGTTGAATGCGAGGGTTGAACCCACGCGCACAAGAAGAAGAAAGGATCCATTCGGCAAAAGAGGGCTCCTACTTCTCATCCACTCGATCGAATCCTTTCGCCCGATCCATCTCTTCCCCGAAGGCAGCCGACCCCTCACCTTCTCACCGCCGCCGGTCGGCCCTTCTTTCTTCTTCCCCTTCTCTCCTTCACAACAGGCCAATCACAAGGGGACGCCCATCATACGCGAACCCTAGCCGGTCGGACAATTCCTTTCTTCTTCTTCCTCTTTTCTTCATCCACGAACCCTAGCTCCCTTCCCTCTATTCTTCTTCTTCACTCGGCCAGCAGTTTAGTTTTTCTTCACAGTAGTCTTTCTTAATAGCAGTTCCTCTTCAACAGCAGCCCATCTCTTCCAATTCCGGTAGCTCCTCAATGCTTCATCAGATTCCACAGCCGCATTAGGCAGCAACAACTTTCAGATCTGAACAGCAGTTTCCCTTTTCCTTTGATGTTTTGGTGTGAACATTTGATCTAGTTTGATGTTTGTATTGATGGATGAATGCTTGTATTAAACTTGATTCCCCATGTTTGGATTTGACGTACTTGGCTTAATTTGAGTCTGGCTCATAGGGTGTTCGATGAAATGTGTCTTCCATTAGTTAGGTTTTAATTGATGCATTTAAGTTTGTTGATTTCAGTTGAATGCTAGATTTAGATTTGATCTTCATTTAAATGCAATTAAGTTAGGTTAGATTAGATTTCTTTAATGCTGTAGGATTTGTTCCGTGTTTAGTTTTGTTAATGCTTAATTTCAAGCTGTCCTTTTCTATACTACAATTGTAGTCGGGTTAAATTAGATTTCCTTACCTGCATTGTCTTTCCTTAATTAGAACTAGATTTCATACCTACTTTGTTATTACTTTTCACAGTCTTAACGTTCAAATCCAAACCCCAATTTAATATCCAAAATTCAAAAGCAATAACATATGATCTTGAGATTTATCTGTAGAATCGGTGCTGTCGATAGAGGGGGGGTGAATATCGACCGTGAAAATCTCTCGCGGAAACTTGGTAGAAGACTTGGATCGTTCTAGACTTAGAACGTTAGTAGCACAGTGGAAAAGTAAATACAGAACAATAACAATAAGACAGACACGCGGGGATTTATTTACTTGGTTCCCGACCCCCCAGGGTTAGTACGTCCAAGGCCTATGTACTCGGCGTGAGTCCACTATTGGTCTCCTTTTTGGAATTTTCGGAGGCGGAGAAAACCTGTCTTACAGTTGATTTACAAGCAAAAAGATAAATAAACTGAATTGCAAAATGTAAATCAAACCAAAACAACTTATGTCGAAGCGTCAGCCGATCTGGACCTCCGAAGTGCCGCGCTGTGACGACCCACCTTTTGGTACTTCTAAGCTTTAAGTTACTACTACTTGACTTCCCTTAACTTGCTTTATTTTTTTTTTCTTCCTTCTTTTTTTTTTCAAAAAAAAACAAAACAACTTTCATTTTATTTGCTTTGCCAGGATTTGACCCCTAGACCTCTTAGTTGTAACACTAGAGTACTAACCAGCTGCTCTATACCACTTCTTTTCAATGGTACCAGTCGACTGCTATATAGCAGTCGACTGGTACCAGGCGACTGGCCTTTTGGCAGTCGCCTGGTGCATCGAACAGAAGCTACTGTTCGATAGGGCAGGTGACTGGTCCTGTACTAGTCGACCGGCACGCCTGAAAACCTGCATTTCAGACCTGAAACTCATCTCCATCCATCCACAAAACATATACTTTCAAGCCATACAAAGACATAACACCATTTCTATACTCTATACTAGTTTTCTAAACATTTTAGCCAATCAAAACAACTTCATAAACTTGAAATTAGGACTTTTGCGGAGGTAAATAAGCTATCAAAATCTATGTCAACTTTAGACTAGAGTTTGTACCAAATTTTGTATCTATGCAAGGTTTAAACAAGGTCATTCATTCTACCACTTCAAAACACCAAAACACATGTTCTACAAGACTTAGCCCAAAGATCTCTTCCACGGTTCCGCCGCCACTGAACATCAAAGCAAGTCCCTTCGCCTCCTTAACTTATGCTTTTTCTTTATCTTTGTCTGCAATAGAAGGAAATGCAACTAATAAGCAAAATGCTTAGTAAGTAAATCCTAACTCACAAATCCAACGATAAGGGATAAACATGCTCTTTTCAAATAATGCTTGCTTCAAAACACATGCACTTTGAAATATTTACACATGGAAACTTTCATATACTTATCATGCTCAATCATACTTGAAAACATTTACTAGCACTAAAACATTGGCAAATCTAACATGCTCATAATTTCTTTTGAAACTTACTAATGATACATTTCCATACTTTAAAACACAACTTTTTTTGCTCTTTCCCTTTAACATGCTTATAACATAACCATGTTATCATACATAGCAAAACATGCACTTTAGGAAATTGAAACACTTTCATATACTCATATACTTCAAAATAATAATCAACTTTCTCAGGCCTTGACACTGTACCATGGTATCAATGTACCAATGCGCGCATCCCTAATAGGTTTCGGGGTAGCTAGCCACTGCAACCTATTAGAGCTTCTTTCTAACTTTCTGTGGGCCTCTCTTTTGCCCGGTACATGTCACTTTACAAAAGTAAAATACTTTCTTATTCATAATGCTTATACTTATCAAGCTATCTTTCTTTTTACATAAATCTTTGCACTACAAAACCTTACCCTTCTCACTTGGAACTTTCATCGAGCACCTTGCGTGCCCTTAACCCAAAACTAAATTTTGGGACTTTTCAAGAACTTGGTCTTCCATACTTAGGTCACATATATAAAAATCCACTCTAATTCAAGTTCTATGATTAAAAACATGTGTTCTTGAGAAATTTAATCACACAATAAACACTATTCTCTAAACATCACATAAATCACAAAATCAAGGTTCTACAACAAGAAAACTACATGCGAAGCTACTCCTATTGCAGGTGAGTGATTTACTTACTCTTTTTTGAAGAAAACTCACTAAGTATCTCAAAATTTCTAGTAAGGCTCTTTTCCTCTTCCTTTGCAAGAAAACTTCACCCTTGGCCCTAGGGAAGAAGCCCTAGGTCTTCTACTTCAAGAGGAAGAAGAAGGAGGAAGAAAACTCCCCCTTTCTCCCTATTTTCGCAGCCTCCTCCCTTTGCTCGCGCGGCCTCCCCAAACCCTAAAAGGGGTCTTAACACAACTTAAGTGGAAGTTTAAATACCTCTTCATTAAACTGCCTAAATCAACTATAACATTATTTCGTTTCATTTTTTTCTGTGCTTGATACCCTAGCCCAGCTGGTTACTTGGCTGCCCTTAAGGCTTTGCTTCTCCCTGTGGTCGCGGGATCAATCCCCACTCGACCCCTTAATTTTTTTTCCTTTTTATTTTTAATCCGAAAAATGCAATAAAATTCCGAAAAATGCTAGAAAAATTCCTAAAAATCCCTAATAATACCAGAAATTTATTGGGTGTTACACGCGCACTTCCTCCTGGAGCCTCCCGGTCGTAGAGCCTCGTCTTTAGCACGTTGTCGTCGGTCAGAATGCTCAGAATCGCTTTCAGCAGTTGTATCTGAAGCAGAGGGGTCGAAGCCCCTTATATACTACTCCTGGAGGCGTCCTGGACGTCGGGAGCGCCCCTATAAACTTGGTCAAACCTTATCCCCGCGCCAACCTTGCCGCAGCTGATAAAACCTTTGACCAGGGCGCCCCAGACCTCCCGGGTGCCCCCGTGAAGGCTTATCTATGTTTCGAACTCGAAACAGCAAATACAGCTTTCAAGTTGGGTGCCCCCAACATCCCAAGCGCCCTGCTTGAAGCCTATTCTGCTTACCACACGAGACTGCTTTTTTTCGTCTTTAGCTTGGGCGCCCCCATCATTGGGGGCGCCCCCACTGATGGGGGCTCCTAGCTTCAAAGCCTCCAGCCTTGTTTTTTTGCCTGCTTTGTCTTCCAATCTTGGTACCTGCAAGATACACGTATACAAAGCAAATATACACGCATCCTTAACTTTACGGACTTGGTTCGGACTTCGGATTTGCATGAAACCCTAGGTCGAACCGACGCAAGTTGTCACCCCCGAGAACGCGCCTTTCACCTACTCCTCTCAGGAGACGGTTGCCACCCAGTCCTTCGGGTGGACTTTTGCTTAGCTTCCGATACTTTCGGACCTCGAGGCGCCCGAACCCTGACCCGTCTCTACTTCTGTCCTTAGTCATCGCTCAGCTAAGTTGCTCAGTCCTCAGACCAAGACTTCGTGCCCAAACCCTAAGTCCAGGACTTCGGTGCCCCACCCTCGGCCAGGTCTTCTTGCCCAATTCCCCGAACCAGGTCTTCGGTGCCCAACCCTCGGCCAGGTCTTCTTGCCCAGTCCTCGACCAGGACTTAGTGCCACCTTCCGAGCAGGTCTTCGGTGCCCAGCCCTTTGTCAGGACTTAGTGCCCAATCCTCGATCAGGACTTAGTGCCGACCTTCCGAGCAGGTCTTAGTGCCCAGCTTCACTCACCAGGTCTTAGTGCCTAGGTTAACTAGGACTTTTCTTCCACTTAGGTTACTCCTCCTTTGTTCCCCTTTGTCTGTTCAATGTATCACTGACTTAAGTGTATTGTCAAACATTAAAACACTTAGAGGAGAACATCATTGATGTAACTTACACCAACAATCTCCCCCATTTTGATGTTTGACAATAACTTAAGTTAGATTGGTTTAAAGGGCTAACTTACTATCCTTGGGATAGAAAACAACAAACAAAATGATATAAGTTTTGAAACTACATTTTTGATTCTAACTTTCTAGCTTAAGCGCACCACTCCCCCTTTGTCATACATCAAAAATCACCAGAAAGACTTGCGCCAACAATGAGAACATTTGGTTCTTTTTGAAAATACATAGTATAAGTTTTTGAAAACATAACATAAGACTAAGTACATGAACTCAGAAATTTTTTGAGAAAATACCATATTTTTGAAAGAATACTATGAGTTTTGAAAGGTATAAATACTTTGAAAAATAATCTTTGAAACATGCAAGTATATATATTTTTTTAAGAAAAACTAGATTGAGCCTTTTTGAAAAATCTAAGTATTTTTGAAACATATTATGCAATTTTTGACAATAAAAAATTATTATGCATTTTTGAAAATCTAAGTATAGGTACTTAGAAGAATATTAGAATTTTTGAAAAACATAAGTACTTTCAAAAATATTAATTTTGAAAAATTAAGTACTTTGAAATTATTATGAATTTTGAGACGCATAAGTACTTGACATGGTTTCTTTTCCAATCTGACACAATCCTAGGAAACTTTGTTGACTACAAGGATAGTTTCCTAAGTGTCCTGGAAAACTCTCTAAATTCAAGTAAGTATTATTTCTGAGCAGAATTTAAAAAAAAAATGATAGTATTTTGAAAATATATGTAAGTACATTTTGAAAAATGTATGAATTTTTGAAGGCACAATATTTTACTTGACTTGGTTTACCTTCCAGTCTGACACAATCCTAGGAACCCTTGTTGACTACAATGTTATTTCCTAAGTGTCCTGGAGATTCTCCAACCCAAGTAAATATTATTTCAGAATTAATTTCATAAGCCACAAAAATTCTGAAAAATAGAATAATAGTATTTTGAATGACTTATATTTTTAGCAATATTTTGAAGCTATGAAAACATGTTATTAAATAATTCTTTTAATTTGACCTCCCCCTAAACTTGACTCAGTCCTGGGAAGCTTGTTGACCACAAGTGCTCTTCCTCTGAGTCTTTAGGATTTGGTTCAGATCAAAAAGAATTATTTAACAATTTAAAAAAAAATAAATGATTACAAAAAAACTTTTTCTGAAGTTCTTTTGACTCAGACTCCACCTAAATTTGACACATCCTAGGAGTCCTTGAAGATCATGAAGTGGACCTTCCTCTGTGTCTTTTAGGGTTTATCAAAGTCAAAGAAACAGGTAAATATTTGAACATATAATTTTTACAACATAAACCTTTTTTGAAAACACAAGTGATAATGATTTAAAGCACAGTTTTCGAAAAGTATTTTCAAATGATAGTAATGTTTAAAGTGCAGTTTTCGAAAACCATTTCGAAAAAAATAAAAAAAACACTCCCCCTGTACCCGATATCGTTTGACTCTATCTAAGTGCCTTAAGGAACTTTAGTGTTGTCCTAAGAGGCTTGTGTCTAATTGCGTGAGTCAAACAATTTTTTAAAAAAGATATAATTTTTGAAAACATGTACTATGTATATTCAATCAGAAAAGCATGAATTCCATAAATTGTTGAAGCACTATTTTGAAAATATATTTTTAGGAAAATATTCTAGAAATTTTGAAAAATGGTTTTGAAAAATATTTTTCAATTTATTAGTCCTTAACATCTCACCCGTTCTAGATGTCTCAATACAGCAAGCATGGTTGCCTTATGGGTGTATTGTGAGATGCCTGAATTATTTTCCTTAATTCATTATTAAATCTATGATTTAATTGAAATTTGTGTTAGATTCAAATTTGACAAAGAGTAAATTGAATTTGAATTTTAAAAATTGGCTTCTAGGTCTTGGCGAGGTACAAGGCCTTCTTTGGCCGTAGTCTTATTGGATCATCAACCCTTTCCTTGACAAAGCCTTTTAGTGAAATTTCATTTTCAAAATTACTTTTTGAGAAATTTTGGTCTAACTAGTTTGGATCTTGGATTGGTAGCTTCGACTAGTTCCATCAGTCTAAACAGACCAAGTAGAGTATACTTGACCTTATTAGAAAAGGCTTCCCTAACGTACTATCATCTCACCTTCACCCAATACTAGGTTTTCAAATTTCAATTATCTTTTTCCTATAACCATTCTAAATCATGCATAAATTTAAATATGAATGACATGACATATATATATGAAAAATAGCAGATGCATGTCATGGCAGTTATGCATCATTCAAACAAGTTCAAAGCATTTTAGTTACGTTTCTAAAGATGTATCAAATTCCCGATTTGATACATGTCATATGAACCCGCGAATATGTCAACCCACTTTGACATATTTAGTTTTATTAAATTTATTGTTGCACTTTGAGTAGGATTTTATTTAATTTGAGTTTATGTTATTTACGAGTTAAAAAAAATATTACTTAAAGTTACGGATTAATCTAAGAATTAATTTGAATTAATTAATCATTAATTAAAGATTAATTTGAATTTGAGTTAAGATTTAATTAATTTGAATTAATTTAAGTTTGAATTGAATTTGATTTAATTAAGATTTAATTTAATTGATTTGAATGAATTTGAATTAAAATTTAATTTAATTGACTTGAATTAACTTGAATTAAGATTTAATGTAATTAAGATTTAATTTAATTGGAATTTAATTTAATTAAGATTTAATTTAATTTGAATATAATTAAATTAAGATTTAATTTAATTTAAATTTAATTTAATTAAGATTTAATTTAATTTGAATTTAATTTAATTGAATTAAGATTTAATTATGATTTAATTTGAATTAATTTAATTGAATTAAGATTTAATTAAGATTTAATTTGAATTAATTTAATTGAATTAAGATTTAATTAGTATTTAATGTGAATTAATTTAATTTAATTAAGATTAATTTAATTTGGTAAAACCTGAATAATTAAGGTTGAAATGATTAATTAACAGTTGTGGATCTAAGTTCATAATTTTCATTATTTCGAATATTTCTGACTCATCCTTATTTTTCTTTTCAAGTTTTTCTAGTAATTCTGATTTATTTGAATATTTGTGATTTTTATTAACTATGGTCTTTATCTTAGAAAATTCTATCTCCTCCTCAAGATTAGATGTTTCAATATAGTAGGTAGAGTAAAGTGGGCCAGTAGTTAATTTTTCAGGATTATCTAAGGGAGTAATTAAATTATTATCTAAAGAGATATCATCTCCGCTATCTTCAGAATTATCCTTATTATCCTCAGAATTATCCTTATGATCCTCAGAATTATCCTTATTATCCTTAGAATTAGCCTCAGAAATATCCTTGTTATCCTCAGAATTACCCTGAGAATTATCCTTATTATCCTTAGAATTTTTAAATTTAAATTCATAACTATCTAAAAGATTTTCAAATTTAGGTTCAGGTTTATTCAAAGGGTTTTCAAATTTAAATTCATAATTATCTAAGAGATTTTCAGATTTTAATCCAGAATTATCAGAGTTAAAATTAAGATTAATTTCAGAATTTTCATCAAGAATTTTGACATCATCTGATTTAATTTCAGGAGTACCAGTAGTATTACCAGATCTAATTTTAGAATTAATTTCAGTAATTTTTGAATTGACATTAAAAATTAAATAGTTAATTTATGATATTTTAACATTATTTACATTTTCCAATTGATCATTCAAAATATTGATTTGCCTACTTACACAATTTAATTTTTCAGTAACATTATCTAAACAATTTACATAAGAAAGTGTAGGAGATTTGAAAATTTTCGGAACGTAAATCTTACGTACCTTTGCCGGACATTTATTTTTGTAGTGTTCGAATTTCTCGCATTTGAAGCATCTGATGTGATTTTTGTCCCTCCAGACTCCTGGCGCTGGTGTCTCCTTTGCCGTTGGTGGTGTAGACCGAGTCTTACGAGTAGGGCACTGATTTTTGTAGTGCCCTCTCTCCCTGCATGTGAAGCATATAACATGGAATTTTAAATTTGACATTTAAAATTAAAATGTACTTGATTCACCCCTAGGCTCCCCCTCAACTCTTGGCGTCGTTGCTCCGTCGACGGTTAGTCCGGTGAAGAGCGGCCTGGCTCTGATACCAATTGTAGGATTGGTGCCGTCGATAGAGAGGGGGTTAATATTGACCGTGAAATTCTCTCGCGGAAACTTGGTAGAAGACTTGGATCGTTCTAGACTTAAAACGTTAGTAGCACAGCGGAAAAGTAAATATAGAACAATAACAATAAGACAGAGACGCGGGGATTTATTTACTTGGTTCCCGACCCCCCAGGGTCAGTACATCCAAAGCCTATGTACTCGGCGTGAGTCCACTATTGGTCTCCTTTCCAGAATTTTCAGAGGCGGAGAAAACCCATCTTACAATTGATTTACAAGCAAAAAGATAAATAAACTGAATTGCAGAATGTAAATCAAACCAAAACAACTTATGTCGAAGCGTCAATCGATCTGGACCTCCGAAGTGCCGCGCACTTCCTCCTGGAGCCTCCCGGTCGTAGAGCCTCGTCTTTAGCGCGTTGTCGTCGGTCAGAATGCTCAGAATCACTTTCAGCAGTTGTATCTGAAGCAGAGGGGTTGAAGCCCCTTATATAGTGCTCCTGGGGGCGCCCTGGACGTCGGGGGCGCCCCTATAAACTTGGTCAAACCTTATCCACGCGCAGACCTTGCCGCAGCTGATAAAACCTTTGACCAGGGTGCCCCAGACCTCCCGGGCACCCGCGTGAAGGCTTATCTGTGTTTCAAACTCGAAACAACAAATATAGCTTTCAACTTGGGCGCCCCCAACATCCCGGGTGCCCTGCTTGAAGCCTATTCTGCTTACCACATGAGACTGCTTTTTTTCTTCTTTATCTTGGGCACCCCCATCATTGGGGGCGCCCCCACTGATGGGGGCGCCTAGCTTCAAAGCCTCCAACCCTATTTTTTTTTGCCTGCTTTGTCTTCCAATCTTGGTACCTGCAAGATACACATATACAAAGCAAATATACACACATCCTTAACTTTACGGACTTGGTTCGGACTTCGGATTTGCACGAAACCCTAGGTCAAACCGACGTAAGTTCTCACCCTCGAGAATGCACCTTTCACCTACTCCTCTCAGGAGACGGTTGCCACCCAGTCCTTCGGGTGGACTTTTGCTTAGCTTCCGATACTTTCGGACCTCGAGACGCCCGAACCCTGACTCATCTCTACTTTTGTCCTTAGTCATCGCTCAACTAAGTTGCTCAGTCCCTCGGACCAAGACTTCGTGACCAAACCCTAAGTCCAGGACTTCGGTGCCCCACCCTCGGCCAGGTCTTCTTGCCCAATTCCTCGAACCAGGTCTTCGGTGCCCAACCCTCGGCCAGGTCTTCTTGCCCAGTCCTCAACCAGGACTTAGTGCCCACCTTCCGAGTAGGTCTTCGGTGCCCAGCCCTTTGCTAGGACTTAGTGCCCAATCCTCGATCAGGACTTAGTGCCCACCTTTCGAGCAGGTCTTAGTGCCTAGGTTAACTAGGAATTTTCTTCCACTTAGGTTACTCCTCCTTTGCTCCCCTTTGTCTGTTCAATGTATCACTGACTTAAGTGTATTGTCAAACATTAAAACACTTAGAGGAGAACATCATTGATGTAACTTGCACCAACATTATCATGTACCAACTACATTCGTTGGGAGACGACTCGAGTTACTCTATGCTATATTAGTTTAGAGGAATTCGATATTTTAAATTGTATTTGATACTCGCGGTACGACACGCGCACCCTATCAAATTGGGCGCCATTGCCAGGGAATGTAGTGGTGCTTGATAATTATATCCTTTGATTCTATTCTTAATTGCTTTATCTTTTGTATACGGTTGTTGCCATTTTGTTTGTTTTGTGATAAGACTGCCAATTCAAAATGTTTTCAACTGAACAATCAGAGATCAAAAGTGCACTGTTGGAGTTAAAGTTTTGGGTGAAGCAATTGGAATTCCAACAAAGACCCAACAGTTATTCATCTACTTGCAATTCGAGTTGGGGGAATCATTTTAATTCACAACAACCCCCACAACAAGGACAACCTCCATTTAAGAGTTTTCAGCAGTCATACTCAAATTTTCAGCCAAGTCAACCATTCCAACAATTTCAGCAGCCAAATCAAGATTTCCAACAGCCCTATTCTAACTTTCAGCAGAACCAACCTTTCAATCAGCCACCACAGCAATTTCAACCACAATTCCAGAATTTTCAGCAAGGTTGCAATTCAAATCTTCAGTAAAATTTTCAACCATTTCAACAAAACCAGCAAGTCTGTCAAGGGTTCCAACAACATTCACAGCTCTATAATAATTTACAATAGCCAGCCCAGAATTTTTAGCACCCAAATGATCAATTTCAGCCATAATTTCAGCAAGGTCAGCTATCCTTTCAACCAAGTCAGAATTTTTAGCAGGGGTTCCAACCATTTCAGACTTTCCAATGTCAAAATCAGAGTGGATTTCAACCTTCACAGCAATATTTTCCACCACACGATCAAAATTTTTAGCCTCCATTTCAGAGTTTTCAATTCCAGGATCAGAGTTCTCAGAACCATAATTTTCAGAAACTTCAACCAAGTTGTCAAGATAATTTTCAGCAAATTGATCAACCTTTTCAACCTTATAATCAGCCCCAACAACTCTATTCTCATCTTAAAGAGTGTGAAAGACGCCTTGGACATTTGGTTAATCAAGTGAATCAAATACAAGCCCAAAGATCAGGACAATTATCTTCTCAAGCCACATTTAATTCTGAGGAGCATGGAGAGGATCCTCCTAGTATTAGCATGGATATGTCAGATGAAGTTGTTGAGGCAGAGTTTATCACTGATGATGTTTCACTTGATATAGTAGGAGGAGATTTTAGCTCAGATAAGGTTGAAGATGCAGTAGAGACAGAGGCATTAGAGGAGATTGATGGTAAAGCTTGTGACAGCCTTGAATTCGAATCTGAAGTTCTACAGGACCCTTCTCATCTTTTATTTTGTGATGATATTGTTATTGATGGTCCTATTTTTTCTAATATGGCTGTTGCAGATATGGTTGATAAAGAATGTGTTGCAGATAAATCTATAGGTGTAGGGGATTGCACTGAACCCCAGGGACCACCACCATTGATTGATACATTAGAAGATTCAGAAGATCAGCATGGAAGTGTAGGGACTTGCATAGTGGAAGCAAGAACCCAAGAATCACCTGCTTCAGTTGAGTGCCCACCAGAATCTGAACCTGAAGTGTAGCATGTACTTGACCAGGAGGGGACCACAGTTACATCTACTCTTGTAAAACCTCCAGGTATTCTTCAGCACGATCAGGTAAGTATTCCTCTTATGTCTTTGGAAAAATCAATGGAGGTACCTCAAAATGATTTTATTGTTTGTGATACACTTATGGATACATCTTTTCTAGAATTTGATTGTGAAAAATTCATAGAGGTACCTAATGTTGAATTTATGGAATGTGAAGCATGTTGTGATACATCTTATGTAAATGCTGATTGTGAAAAATTTGTAGAGGTGCCTAAAATTGATTGTGTTCATTGTGATGAATTTATTGACACATCTTTTGTAGAAATTATTTGTGAAAAATCTGTAGAGGTACCTAAAATTGATTCTGTTCATTGTGGTGAATGTTTGGACACACCTAGCGTTGAGTTTGCTTGTTGTGATGATATTCTTGATGCATCTTTTGTAGAAAATAATTTTGAAAAATTCATTGAGGTATCCAAAATTGATTTTATTGGCAGTGATGCATTTTTGGATACATTTTATATAGAGAATAATGGTATTTCATTTCTTTCTTACCCTGCACGCTTGAGAGAGGTATTACATGGTATTGCAGGGTCCCGAAGACTTCTGGAGTGGGTGCTCCATCTGAACAGACTCCAACCTCCTGGAAGGACTTCCAAAAAACATCAAGAGGGAGGAGTTGCTTTTATTTTGACTAGTAGCACTTCACCTCTAAAGTGGATTTTATACCTGAATCGCCTTCGACCACCGGAACACACTTATGCGAAGTTGAAGTGTGGGGGAGCAGTGCACTATAACAGTAATCATGTGAGGAATGCTCTCTCGACTACCCAAACTCCACCACTACTGGGATGGATGCTACTCCTTAACCGCCTCCAGCCGCCAGGAATAAAGGAGAGTTTGTTCCTTTTCTTATTTTTCTTGATGTTTATACTTGCATGTTTGTTTGCTTTCATACTTTGCATTCATGTTTTGTTTCCTCATTCTGCATTTTGTTTGGTCTTGAATAAACCTTGCTTGACTTCTAGTTGTATCTCCCTACATGTCCCTTTATTGTGCTTTGAGAATTATAAAAGATGGTTAAGTCTGACTATTGAGTTTTGGTTTCCTTGGTATGCTTGGGGGCATTAATTGCA
Organism: Boesenbergia rotunda; assembly: GCA_024364735.1. Taxonomy (NCBI): domain Eukaryota; kingdom Viridiplantae; phylum Streptophyta; class Magnoliopsida; order Zingiberales; family Zingiberaceae; genus Boesenbergia; species Boesenbergia rotunda. The sequence continues at coordinate 60,918 of JAGFNQ010005904.1, forward strand.
TTTAGTCATTTGTTGTGGTGATGGACTCTATCTTGTTGGATTAAGCATGACATTTTATTGTTCACCTGGTGAGGATATTGCCATGTCTATCCTTAATCCTCTTATGTGTGAAAGCATTTGTGATACTTGACACTCTAGAACTTGCTTTGATTCTTTTTGAAATTACAATAGAATAAGCTTACATGAATATGATGGAGGCAACCTTTCTTGTTGAACTCTTAAATTTTCCTCTACTTTGCTATTGTTACTAGTGAGCATTTCACCTATTACTTTCATGTTTCATTGTCTTTCAGATCCTCTCATTGTCACTATATTCTCACTGCCATATCTTTGTTAGCTTACTTTTCTCTTGAGCATGCGATGAGAGCATGGGGTGATTGCATGATGAGTTACATTTTTATTTGTCTATTATCAGCCTCTATTATTGTGAGTTTTAGATGTTATCATATTTTGTTACATTGCCCAAGACGGGCAAGTTTTAAGTGTGGGGGGGGGGGGGGGAGACAAGTGTGTATGGACGAATGCTTGTTGAAAAAAATAAATAAATAAATATCTCTCTGTGAAAAAATGAAAAAAGTGAAAAAAAAGAACAGAAAAGAAAAGAATGAAAAATTAAAGAAAAAAAAATTCTCAAGCATTCGGGATTTTTGTTAGTGATGAACAAGAAGGAATATTTTCATAAAAGAATTTTTGATGTATACTCATTTGATATTTTTATTGAGAGAAAATCAAGAGTTAAGTTGTTAATACATACATGCATTTTTAGAGATGTTGTAAGTGGTTGTTGTGTATTGCATTGAGAATGTGCAAGTAGAATTTTGAGTGTTGGAGGTTTGATTGAGTTTTTATTTTGGCCTATTGTTTGGTTGTATACATCATGTTAATTACCCCAATGCTTTCATGCTCTCTATGATCTTCTTTGCTATCTACTTTCTTATTCTCTTGTTAGCACGTGATTTCATCATTATTCATTGAAAAGTCCTCTTGATTTGTGTACTTATGTTATAGTAGTGGAGAAGTAGAAAATAAGCAAGCAAATGGTAGTGCAATGTCATGAATGCTTTGAGAGAACTCCACTTTTATATTTGTTATTGTTTGTGAGCATCAGTGCATATATCCATCTTGTGAGGTTTTGTCATGCTTAGTTTATTCAAGTTGATGAAATTACCATGCTTTTGACTTATGTGAGATTTGGAACCATAAATACATGGATTCTTGAGACTTGATGATCCTAAGTAACCTTCTTTTATTATTTTTAAAGTATCGATAGGGGATGTAATGTTTGGGAGATATTTTGTTTTCTTTTGATTTTGTTTGCTTGCTCGAGACGTGCAAGAATTAAGTGTGGGGGAGTTGATAACTAGCATTTTATGCCATTTTATTTCCTCATTTACTTAGCAATTTTTATCCTTTTGTATGTTTAAATCATGTTAATATCATATTTTACGATTAGGATTTATTTTTGGAGCTCATTATAATTTCCTCTAAATTTTGGTATAATTTCATGATTTTTTGTAGGGAATTAAAGATTGGACCGAATTGATTTTTTGTAGGGTATAATTTCATGATTTTTTTGGAGCTTTGGCTGAACCCAAGGGCTGAGGAGGCTGAATCGAATTGATGAGGCTGAACCGAACTGATGGGCTGAGCTGAGCTGAATTGGCTGAACCCAAGGCAAGGGCTGGTCCGAACTGGGCTTGGCTGAACCAAGGCCTGGGCTGGACTGAAGACATGGGCTGCTGGGTTGAATGCCAGGGTTGAACCCACGCGCACAAGAAGAAGAAAGGATCCATTCGGCAAAAGAGGACTCCTACTTCTCATCCACTCGATCGAATCATTTCGCCCGCTCCATCTCTTCCCCAAAGGCCAGCGGCCCCTCACCTTCTCACCGCCGCCGGCTGGCCCTTCTTTCTTCTTCCCCTTCTCTCCTTCACAACCGACCAATCACAAGGGACGCCCATCATACGTGAACCCTAGCCGGCCGGACGATTCCTTTCTTCTTCTTCCTCTTTTCTTCATCCGCGAACCCTAGCTCCCTTCCCTCTATTCTTCTTCTTCACTCGGCCAGCAGTTTAGTTTTTCTTCACAGCAGTCTTTCTTAACAGCAGTTCCTCTTCAACAGCAACCCATCTCTTCCAATTCCGGTAGCTCCTCAATGCTTCATCAGATTCCATAGTCGCATTAGGCAGCAACAGCTTTCAGATCTGAACAACAGTTTCCCTTTTCCCTTTGATGTTTTGGTGTGAACATTTGATCTAGTTTGATGTTTGTATTGATGGATGAATGCTTGTATTAAACTTGATTCCCCATGGTTTGGATTACACGTACTTGGCTTAATTTGAGTCTGGCTCATAGGGTGTTCGATGAAATGTGTCTTCCATTAGTTAGGTTTTAATTGATGCATTTAAGTTTGTTGATTTCAGTTGAATGCTAGATTTAGATTTGATCTTCATTTAAATGCAATTATGTTAGGTTAGATTAGATTTCTTTAATGCTGTAGGTTTTGTTCCGTGTTTAGTTTTATTAATGCTTAATTTCAAGCCGTCCTTTTCTTTACTGCAATTGTAGTCGGGTTAAATTAGATTTCCTTACCTACATTGTCTTTCCTTAATTAGAACTAGATTTCATACCTGCTTTGTTATTACTTTTCATAGTCTTAACGTTCAAATCCAAACCCCAATTTAATATCCAAAATTCAAAAGCAATAACATACGATCCTGAGATTTATCATGTACCAACTACATTCGTTGGGAGACGACTCGAGTTACTCTATGCTACATTAGTTTAGAGGAGTTCGATACTTTAATTGTATTTGATATCCGTGGTACAACACGCGTGCTTATCAAAACCTCAAGGAGCTCTTCGGGCACCAGGGTCGGGTCGCTAGGCAGGTTGCAATGAAGAACTTGATGATGACTACCATAGTCGAAGGGACACCCGCAGGGGATCATGTCCTTAAGATGATGGCCCACCTCAAGAAGATTAAGGTACTTGGAGCATATATCGAAGGGGAAACCCAGGTTGATATAATATTCCAGTCTTTGCCTAGGAGTTTTGAGCAGTTCTGGCTCAACTACAACATGAACAAGCATGAGTATATGTTGGGGGAATTGCTAGTAGAACTCCAGGCGGCAGAGGGACTTTTTCGTCAGAGTTCTCAGGCCTTGTTTACTCAGAGGGTTCTACTTCTATGCCGAAAGGCAGGAAGAAGAAGAAACAAGGTGGGTCCAAGAAGGCAACAAGATCATAGGGACCTCGGACTGGCATGAAGAAGCCGAGAGGCAAGTGCTTCACGTGGAAGCAAACTGGACACTGGAAGGCGAACTGTCCCCATTGTCAAGACAAGGGATTTATTCGTGCTTAGTCGTTGAAACATGTTTAGCGGTGCTATCTACCGGTACCTGGTGAGTAGATACATGAGCCACTGATCATGTCTGCAACTCTTGGCAAGGGTTCCGGGAAACTCAACAGCTAGCTGATGGGGAAATCATCGTCTACATGGGCAATGCAACAGAGGTGGCAGCAGTTGCAGTGGGAGACATTTATTTATCTTTTGATAGGAATAAAGTTTTGGTTTTGAGAAATTGCTTATATGTACCCTCTTTTAGAAAGAACTTGATTTCGGTTTCTAGATTAATAGGATGGATATTCTATTGCTTTTAATAACAATGTTGTTATAAAGAGAAATAGAGAGATTATTTGTTTTGGGTACTATGATTGGCAATTTGTATACTCTTGAACCAAAAACTCCCACGATGCAAAAAGAGGCCAATAGCTCATCATCTAACCAAAATAAGAGAAAGGAACCTTCTAAAATAAACCATACATATCTTTGGCATCTTAGGCTTGGTCATATTAACCTTAGTAGGATTCAGAGGTTGATAGCCGATGGGCCCTTCGGTTCATTGGTGGTGGAAGACTTCCCGACCTGTTAGACTTGCTTGGAAGGTAAGATGACCAAAAGGCCTTTCAAGGCTAAGGGATATAGAGCCAAAGATGTGTTAGAACTGGTTCATTCTGATTTGTGTGGTCCTATGTCCATCCAGGCTAGAGGTGGCTCTGAATACTTTGTCACTTTTATTGATGATTATTCAAGGTATGGATACATTTACTTGATGCATCACAAGTCTGAATACTTTGATAAGTTCAAAGAATTCACGGCTGATGTGGAGAAACGTTAAGGTAAAAGTATCAAGACACTACGATCAGATCGTGGTGGCGAGTACCTCTTGGAAGAATTTAGGACTTATTTATCAGAGGCTGGGATTCAATCCCAATTGTCTGCACCCAGCACGCCCTATTAGAACGGTGTAGCAAAAAGAAGGAATAGGACTCTTATGGAAATGGTTAGGTCAATTATGAGCTTCTCTGTATTACCGGATTCGTTCTAGGGATATGCTCTGGATACGACAACGTATATTATGAATATGGTACCATCTAAATCAGCCCCTTCTACTCCCATAGAATTGTGGACTGGGTGAAAGTCTAGTCTAGGACATATTCAGATTTGGGGTAGTCCAACACACGTGCTAAAGGGAGATACTGATAAGTTGGAATCTCGTACGGAAGTGCGCCTGTTTGTAGGCTATCCTAGAGGGACGAAAGGTGGTCTGTTCTATAGTCCTAAGGATCAGAAGGTAATCGTTAGCACGAATGCCAGATTCTTAGAAGAAGACTATATGATGAACCACAAGCCCAGAAGTAGACTTGTGCTTGAAGAATTAAGATGGGACGTTCAGACCTTAGTACCAACTGTACAAGAGGATACACTACAAGTTACTGCACCACGTGTCATAGAAGATACGCAGGTGGTACCTCGTCGCAGTGGGAGGGTTGTTAGACAACCTGAGAGGTTCATGTTTTTGGGAGGTCTTTGGACTTGGTCCCTATGAACATGAACCGGATCCCTGGACCTATGATGAGGCCCTCCAAGATAAGGATGCAGATTCTTGGCAAATGACAATGAATTCTGAGATAGAATCTATGAATTCTAATCATATCTGGGAGCTAGTAGAACCACCCAATGGTGTAAAAGTCATTGGATGTAAGTGGATCTACAAGAGAAAGAGAGGATCAAATGGGAAGGTTGAGACCTTCTAAGCTAGGCTTGTTGCGAAAGGGTATAGTCAGAAAGAGGGTATCGATTATGAGGAGACCTATTTGCCTATAGCCATACTTAAGTCTATTCGGATTCTCTTATCTATTGCCGCTCATATGGACTATGAGGTAAGACAGATGGACGTCAAGACAACTTTCCTTAACAGAAGTCTTGAAGAGACGATCTACATGAAGCAACCAGAAGGATTCATTGCGAAAGACAAAGAGCATCAAGTGTGCCACCTTAATCGATCCATATATAGATTGAAGTAAGCTTCGCGAACTTGGAGCATTCGCTTTGATGAAGTAATCCAGTCATATGGATTTATTCAAAGTCCGGATGAATCATATGTATATAAGAGATATGACGGAAACGTAGTGGTGTTTCTTGTATTTTACGTAGATGACATTTTGCTCATTGGCAACAATGTCAAGGTGTTGTCAGACGTTAGGGTATGGTTGTCCAAACAGCTCGATATGAAGGACTTAGGAGAAGCGGGACACATCCTTGGGATCAAGGTCATAAGGGATTGCCAGAATAGGATGTTATGCTTATCCCAAGCTTCATACATAGACACTATCCTGGCTCGTTTTAGCATCGCAAACTCCAAGAATGGTTTTCTACCTTTCAGGCATGGAGTTCCTCTATCTAAGGAGATGTGTCCGAAAACATCAAAGGAGATAGAAGAAATGAAGGCGGTTCCTTATGCATCGCCTGTAGGAATCCTCATGTATGTTATGTTGTGTACGAGACCAGATATCTGCTTTACCGTAGACATAGTTAGCAGATATCAAAGTAACCTTGGAAAGGGACATTGGACTGCAGTAAAGCATATACTGAAATACCTGAGACGGACTAGGGACTATATGCTGGTTTACCGGACAGACCAATTAATCCCTGTGGGCTATACATATTCAGATTTCTAGTCAGATAGGGACAAGAGTAAGTCTACCTCAGGGTTTGTGTTTACTTTAGGAGGTGAAGCCATAGTATGGAAGAGTGTGAAGCAGAAATGCGTGGCAGACTCCACCATGGAAGCTGAGTATGTGGCAGCCTCAGAGGCAGCCAAGGAAGTTGTATGTCTCAGGAACTTCATCATGGACTTGGATGTGATTCCTAGTTTGGCCAGATCTATCACAATCTATTGTGATAATAGTGCTGCAGTTGCAAATTCGAAGGAATCATGAGCCCATAAGGCGAGTAAACACATAGAGCGCAAGTACCACCTGATACAAGAAATCGTAAAGCGAGGAGAAGTAGCTGTCACCAAGATTGCATCGGAGGACAACCTGGCGGATCCTTTCACTAAGGCCCTTCTGGTGAGCGCTTTTGATCGGCATGTAGAGGATATGGGAGTAAGATGTATGGTAGTGTGAGGACAGCAGAGTCTTTGAGTATTAGTGGGAGATTGTTAAGATATATACTAAAAGACTTGTCCTTTTATATAAAACATCAACATTTGAATGAGAATCACGACAACACAGTTGCATGTTTATATTAGTATATGCATAACAGTCTCATACTTTGCATTATAGATAACATGGTGTGTGGTGACACACAGAAGATCGTGTTATCAGCCCCTTGCATTGTATAAGTTGAGGCTCACAACCGAGATGGAGTTGGACAAACTATCGGGATGGTTGTAGTGTAATTAAGTGTGGTTTGTCTTGACCATAGAATTACACTATTGCGCTTTGCGTGCATTGAACAGGACCAAAATAGAGGCTATCCAATTTGTACTGACTCTATAATTGGATCGAACCTCAGATTATTATGGACTACAATGTCTAAATCCCGATATAATAATGGGCACGTGTATTTAGTATTTTATTTCTTTGATTTACCAATGGGCGAGATTTATTCTGTTTAATCGATAGACCTGGTAAGTTGGAAAATAATATTAATTACATGGTGTGCCGTTGATTATTGACGGAATCCGTGTCCTGGTGAGTCGGGATGATGATGCCCCCTTGATGAGCTCATAAGGTTCATCATGTTAAACCTTGCAGGTAGATTTGATCCAACATGATGATAAGGTTGATTGGTACTAGTCAAGGAGTTAGAAGTTGATTAATTAAAATTATCAGTAATTTAAATTAATCGTCGGGCATTTGATATCTTAAACACGGAGAGATGGATGTACTCATAATAGGTGGAGCCCTTATGAAAATATGTGGGTTGGTGAGGATGTTCAATGAAGATCCTTTAGTGGAATGAATCTTCATTAATGAATCGAATTTGGATCCATTTGTGGGTCAAGACTAACTCCTCCTTAGAAAATATGACATTTTACCTTTCCAATACGCAAAATCGTTGCGGTCGTACATAGGTGGAATCCGGATATCCCATCCTAGCGGACCCTCTCCTTCCATTTTCCTCTAGTGTGTGCTCTCTCGGCGATTACTCCGATCAAGAGCGGTCCTCGCTCTGATACCAATTGTAAGATCATTGCCATCCGCTAGAGGGGGGGTGAATAGCAATTCCCGGTTTGTTCTTGTACCTACGTTGTTAGTTGCACAGCGGAAAACAATAATGAAAAGAACAAACAACGCTAACAAACCGTATTTAGTTGGTATCCACCCCGGCCGGGTGACTAATCTAACAATCCGTCGGTGGATCACTCCCCGGATAACCTCCGGCTATCACGTGTCGCTCCTTGTGGGTGGAGAAACCTCACCACAACACCTTGGACGCTTTGTGAACACAGTAGACTACTAACCGGCTTTACCCAAGCAGGTTTCATCAAGAAACTCAGCCACCACGACGTCCTCTTTAAATAGGACTCGGGGCTGATTTCTCGCTACCAGTCGACTGCCCCCAGGGCAGTCGACTGGTGCCAGCTAAATTCGACCGTTACAAGTCCCAACGTTCGAATTTTAGCCAACTCACCAGCCGCTACCAGTCGACTGCCCACAGGGCAGTCGACTGGTCCCAGGCTGAGACCTTTCTGTGAGTTCCCTCAGTCGACTGCCCCTAGGCCAGTCGACTGGTCTACTCACCCACCTAAGGTTACCCTTCCTGAGTACATTCCACTCCGCACTCAACCCCTAGGATTTCCCGAGTACAATCACTCTGCACTCGTACCCTCACGACTCGACTGACTCCTCCTCCGCAGCCTCGACTGTTGCCTTCGCGCCCTCTTCATCTTCGGCCCTCGTCCCTCGGATGCGCACGCAAGCCTCCAGCTTGCCTCCATGCCACCCTTCACGTACGCCTCGAAGTCCGCGCCCATCAGCTCATCGTCCCTGCACTCCATGGTCCCTCAGATGCGCACGCCAGCCTCCAGCTGGCCTCCATGCCATCCTTCACCGTACTGAGGCCGTCCAGTCAAGTCCATATACGTAACCTGTACAACCTGCACACTCAACATACGCATATCAAATACAAGGGTAAACCTAACTTAAACCCTTTGCCCAAACATCAAAACCCATGGTCACTCCGGACCATCTTAGGGTCGATTGCTCCAACACATCCTTCTCACAAAGTTTGCCATCTCGGAGGATGAGGAGCCGCTGCCATCTTCCTCGGAATCGGACTCGGATTCAGAAGAGGATGAAGATTAAGAGACCTCCTTCTCCTTTTTCTTCTCGTTCTTCTTCTTGTTTGACCGGTCCCCCTGCAACTAAAGCAATCCCCTTCTCCTTGGGGCCTTTGTTAGCCATTTCATGCAATTCCATTTCACAAAATAAGTCATCTAACTTAACAATGGATAAATCCTTGGATACTTTGTAGGCATCCACCATTGATGACCACAAAGCATTCCTTGGAAATGCTTTTAGTACATACCTCACAAGGTCGCGATTCTCGACCTTTTCATCAATCGAATGAAGCCCATTAAGGACTTCCTTGAACCGGCTATGGAGCTCACTTACCGTTTCATTCTCCTTCATGGAGAGATTTTGAAGTTGATTGAGGAACAAGTCCCTCTTGGCGATTCTTGAGTCTCGGGTGCCCTCATGGAGTTCGATGAGCTTGTTCCATAGGTCCTTTGCACTTGTGAAAGGACCAACCTTGATGAGTTGGTCTTTGTTCATGCCGCATTGTAGAGTGACAACCGCCTTCGCGTCGGCTTCACTCTTTCGAGTGTGTTCGACAGTCCATCTCCATGACTCAAGTTCTTTGCCTTTATCATCCTTAGGAGGGGTGAATCACTCCTTCACCGCGAACCAAGTGTTGATGTCCATCTTTAAGAAATATTCCATCTTCGATCTCCAATATTGGAAATCAGCGCCATCGAAGAACGGAGGTCGGGTGGTGGAGAAGCCTTCCCTCAATGCCATGGATGTAGCTCTCGGTTGTTAATCCGCAAAAACAGAGCCCCAAGCTCTGATACCACTTGTTGGAACCCGGATGGCTAGAGTGAGGGGGGTGAATATAGCCAAACACATTGACCTTTGGCGCTTATCAAATTTCTGCACTCAGAGTTGTTAGTAGCACAGTGGAAGTAGCAGGAACAGAGTATGCAGAAAAACAAAAAACAAAGACAAATCAACACAACTAGCAAGATCGCTAACAAGGAGGGTTTACAAGGTTCGGGGATAACTTGCTCCTACTCCTTGGCGTGCTCTGAAGGTGGGTGATCCCTTGATCGTCGGCAGATCAATCCCCGGTTATCACCGGATAGAAAGCAACCTCCTTCTCTGTGGAGAAACCTCTCCACAATGTTTCAATCACAGATTTAAGTTTAAGCACAATGAAACAACAAGAAAGATCTTACTTAGCACTTAGCAAAGACAAGAACACAACAAGCTCCCTCTGAGCTCCACCCAGCGACGATCTCACGTAAGAACTCTTTCCCCGTGTCTTCTCGCTGTTGAACTCGGAGCTTCTAGTTCCTTCCTCCAAATGCTCAAGCAAGGGCTGGTTGCTTCTCAGATCTCAATGGCTTGCTCAAGGTATGATGGAACGGCAAGAACACAAGAACGTCACAAGCCAAAGACTTAGCAGCAATACTGATTAGGAGTGTTGTTGAAGACTTCTCGCAACCGGCGCTTAAGTCTTCTCCACACAGCTCCAAGTCACCATCCCACAGTAGCCTCCAGCTACTCTCCTGCAACCACCAGCCACCACTGAGCCCTTCTGGACCACCTGAGCTCCCCTCAGACCAGCCCCCGACAACAGCTCCAGCCAGCGCCAGCGCCCGTTGCAACCTGGGATGGAAAAAAGACAAACCTGCTCCAAGGAAAGGCCACCATTGACTCTCCTTGAGTGTTTGAATCCTTCCCTTTCACCTGCAACTTAATCAGAGTGTTAGAGCAGTATATCAAATATCGAATCATATATCAGATGTTAAGCGCAGAGAATCGGATACGTTCAGACGCGATCAGAGCGTCTAACAGTGCATTTTGAATTAAAGTGATCGGTCACCGAACTGATTAGAGAGCCTCCTGATCGGTCACCAGACCGATCAAGTTGGGTCCAGACCGATCAGGCTCCGTCCTGATCGGTCCCCAACGCTCAATTAGAAATCACGATTTCTTTGGGATTCTCCTGGATCGATCACAAGACCGATCCCAGGTTGTGGATCGATCACCAGACCGATTTTTGATCTTCGCAGTCCAAACCTCCTGATCGATCATCGGACCGATCAGGAAACCTCCTGATCGGTCACCAGACCGATCAGGTCGTGACCAAACCGATCAGGCTCCGTCCTGTTCGATCATAGAGAGGAACCTGCGACGCTCGATCGTTCTCCAGAATGATCTGCACAGTGATCCTGATCGGTCACCAGACCGATCAGGAGCAGTTCAGCAAGGGAACTCAACCTCACTATTTGCTCCCTGATCGGTCACCAAACCAATCAGAAGCCAAGCAGTGGGTGAAACGCATACTCCCTGATCGGTCACCAGACCGATCAGTCATCGCTAGATCGGTCACCGACCAATCCACGAAGGAGCACCGTGCCAACTCCCTAATCGGTCACCAGACCGATCCAGGGGCTCCAACCTAGCCCTCCAAGTTAGGGTTTCATCCACCTTAGCCCTCCAAGCTAAGGATTTTTCACCTAACCCTCCAAGTTGGAAATTTGCACATAACCCTCCAAGTTAGGACTTTTCACCTAGCCCTCCAAGCTAGGACTTTTCACCCAACTCTTCCGGATTAGGACTTTCCAAACCTAGCCCTCCAAGCTAGGACCTGACCCTCCAAGCCAGGACTTTTTTACCTAACTCTCCAAGATGGGACTTTTCACCTAACCCTCCAAGTTAGGACTTTTCACCTAGCCCTTCAAGCTAGGACTTTTCACCCACCTCTTCCGAATTATGACTTTTCACACACCTAGCCCTCCAAGCTAGGATTTTCAACACCTAACCCTCCAGGATAGGATTTTCCAACACCTAGCCCTCCATGCTAGGATTTTCCATACCATGCCTGATCCCCGACCAGGACTTAATCATAATCAACCTAAACTAAAATCGATGTCAATACCAAAACAACAATCAGGGTCAGACTGCATCAACAACAAGCACCTTAGGGTACTGTTGATTGATAACCTAGACTGGGTTGAGATGCTTAGGTCTATGCTTTGATTCAAGATGCTTTAACTCAGTGCATCTGCAGTAATTGGGGCAATAAATACCAATTGAACAGCAATCAAGTTAAGTGTCAAGTTTTGAAAATCTAACTTGATTAGATCACTTAACTTGACTAACCCTAGCGAAAGCTACTGTTTATAACAGTTAGTAAGTAGCTGACTGGGTTAGACAGGACCCAAATATGAACGGTTTAATTTGGTTTGGTCCAGTTTATGCTTAAGGTTATTAGTGTTGGTTCAATACAGAACTTCATTTGTTTTACTAGCTCTAGCTCTAATTTACCTTCTGAAATTAGGATCAATTTATTGTTTTATTTTTTTTATATATGGAAAAGGGGGAGAGAAAGGAAAAGAGAAATTGTTTCTCATAATTTTTATCTCTTTTTCAAAAAGTAAAGTAAGTAACTAGGTTTGAAAATCTGTTTCTCTAAGTGTTTGTGTTGCAAAAATTGTTTTCTCAAGGAAAATTTTCTAAGTTTGAAAAAATGTGCAAAAACCTTTTGGAAAATTTTCTAATTTTAAAAAATGTGCAAAAACTTTTTAGAAAATTTTCTAAGTTTGAAAGATTTGTAAAAACCTTTTGGAAAATTTTCTAAGTTTGAAAAAATATGCAAAAATCTTTTGGAAAATTTTCTAATTGAAAGATTTGCAAAAACCATTTGAAAAATTTTCTAAGTTTGAAAAATTGGCAAAACCCTTCTAGAAAATTTTTCTAAGTTTGAAAAATCTGCAAAAACCTTTTGGAACATTTTCTAAGTTTGAAAAATATGCAAAAACCTTCCGGAAAATTTTCTAAGTTTGGAAAATTTTCTAAGTATGAAAAACTTGAAAATCTTTTGGAAAATTTTCTAAGTGTTAAAAAACTTGCAAATTTTTTTTTAAGAATAGTGAAAATCTAAAGCACTTAGAAGATTTACAAAAACCCCACATATCTTTAAAAACTCAGGGGGAGAGTATTCGTTTCAGGTGGAGAACTAAACTTCTTGTTTTCTTTTCTTTGCTTGTTATCTTTTTAACTTAACTTTTTGAGCTGGGTTGCCATAAATCAAAAAGGGAGAGATTGTTGGTGCCGGGAGCACCAAAGTTAAACTTGTGTTTTGATAATGGCAAAGGATTCAGAAGTTAAGGTGCTATTGTGATCTAACAAGCTTACTAAGTGTGCAGGAAAGTCTTAGGTAAACTAGGCAAGAAGTCCTGGCAAAGGCCTGAGCAAGAAGTCCTGGTCAAGGTCTAGGCAAGAAGTCCTGGCCAAGGACTAGGCAAGAAGTCCTGGCAAAGGGCGGGCAAGAAGTCTTAGCAAATGGCTGGGCACCGAAGACCTGACCAAAAGTTGGGCAAGAAGACTTGACCGGAAGTTGGGCACGAAGACCTGGTGAGTAAAGCTGGGCAAAAGTCCAACCGGAGGAGCCGGTTGGCAAAAGGTAAATTCTCCTGAGAGTAGTAGGTGAGGACGCGTTCCCCGTGCGAGGGAACAGTAGGTGTCGGTTCGACCTAGGGTTCCATTTGGGAGACCCAAAGTCAGAACCAAGACAACTTAGGCTGCAAATAATCGCTAACATATTTTGCTTCTTGTGTTTTGGAACTAACCTTGGTTACAAGGAACGAAGGAATGTGTTTTTGTAGCTGAGGTGCCTTTGAGGCGCCTCACTCGGGCTAGGCGCCCGTATGGATACGGGCGCCCCAGTTCAAGGCAAAAACCAAACCAAAGGAGCAAACTGCCACGAAGCCTCTGGACCAAGTCAGCTCAGGCGCCCGTGTTAACACAGGCGCCCCCATCAGCCCAGGGGCCCCAGTCAAGTGGATCAACGCTGATCGAGCCTGCGGATAGGAGTTCTCGCAGGAGAGGCCATGTGTCAGGCGCCCCCATTGACACAGGTGCCCCTATGGGTGCTATAAAAGGGGGTTCACTCCCAAAGCTTCAGATAACTTCACTCACAACGCTCCAAGCACTTTCGTTCAAGTGCTATGCTCTGACAAGCTCTGACTTCGAGATTCCAGCACCGACGATGATCCTCTGCTTCGAACTTCGATCCACCTCGGGCGTCGGTAAATTTAATTTACGAAAAGTGTTGCAATTTTAATTCCAATTCTATATATGTACTTGAAGATTGTAAAAGATTTTCCCGAATATAGAATTGTCCAACGTAAACGGTCAAGGACCGTAGGCCTTGGAGTAGGAGCCGACCGCGACTTCGAACCAAGTAAAATCAACTTGTGTTCGTGATTGTTTTATCATTTTCCGCTGCGTAATCGCTCTATTTTTGAAAATTTTGATATCGATATTCACCCCCCCCCCCCTCTATCGATTTTCTCCGATCCAACACATTGGTGGTGGGAGACTTCCCAAATCTTTGAATTCTTACTTGGAAGGTAAGGCGACCAAGAGGCCTTTCAAGGCCGAGGGGTATAGAGACAAAGATATGTTAGAATTGGTTCATTCTGATTTGAGTGGTCCTATGCCTATCCAGGATAGATGTAGCTTTGAATACTTCGTGAAACGAATATTCAAAGGTATGGATACGTTTACTTGATGGCCACAAGTCTGAATCTTTGATTAATTCAAAGAATTCAAGATGGTTGTGGAGAAACATCAAGGTAACAGTATCAAGACACTACGATCGGATCGTGGTGATGGGTACCTCTTGAGAGAATTAGGACTTACTTATCTGAGGCTGGGATTCAATCCCAATAGACTGCACCCGGTTCGCCCCAACAGAACGGTGCAGTAGAGCGAAGGAAAAGGGCTCTTATGGAGATGGTTAGGACAATGATGAGCTGCTCCGAGTTGCCAGATTCATTCTGGAGATATGCTCAGGAAACGACAACGTATATACTTGATACCATCTAGGTCAGTGCCTCCTACTCTCATAGAAGTGTGGATTGGGCGAAAGCCAAGTCTAAGACATCTTCAGACATGCGATAGCTCAACATATGTGCTGAGAGGGGATACTGATAGGTTGGAATCTCGTGCGCTTGTTCGTAGGCTATCCTAGAAGAACGACAAGTGATTCTATAGTCCTAAGGATCAGAGGGTAATCGTTGGGACGAATACCAGATTCTTAGAAGAAGACTATGTGATGAACCATAAGCCCATGAGTAGACTAGTTCTTGAAGAATTAAGAGGGGGTATTCCAACCTTAGTACCAACTGTACAAGAAGATATACCACAAGTCACTGTACCGCGTGTCACAGAAGATACACAGGCGGTGCCTCATCGTAGTGGGAGGGTTGTTAGTCAACCAGAAGGATTCATGTTCTTGGGAGAGTATTCGGACTCGATCCCTAGCGACCATGAATCAAGATCCCCAGACCTATTACGAGGAACATCTTCTTTGAAGAGATAATCCAGTTATACGGATTTGTTCGAAGGATGGATGAGATTTGTGTATGTAAGAATTGTGACGGAAACGTAGTGGTGTTCTTATACTATACGTAGATAATATTTTGTTAGTTGGCAACAATGACAAAGTATTATCAGACGTAAGGGTATGGTCGTCCAAACAGATGATATGAAGGACTTGGAGAAGCAGGCACATCCTTGGCCATCAAAGTTCTAAGGGATCACCAGAGAAGGATGTTGTGCTTATCCCAAGATTCATATAGTGACAGTGTCTTAACTCGTTTTAGCATGGAAACCTCCAAGAAAAGTTTTGATCTTTTCAGCTATGGAGCTACTCTATCCAAGGAGATATGTTTAGATTATCAAAGGAGATAGAGCAGGTAATGACAGTTCCTTTAGCATCGGCTATAGGAAGCCTCATGTATGCTAAAAACGAGACCGGATATCTGCTTTGCCGTGGGCATGGTTAGCAGATATCAGAGTAACCCAGGTCAAGGAAATTGGATTGCGGTAAAAGCTTATATTAGTGCCTAAGAAGGGCTAAGGATTATAAGCTGGTTTACCGGGTAGACCAATTCCCTATGGGTTATATGGATACAGACTTCCAGTCGGATAGGGGCAAATATAAGTATTCCTCGGGGTTTTGTGTTTACTTTTAGGAGGTAGAACCATAGTTTGGAGGAGTGTCGCGCTGCGGCTGCGTGATGGACCCCATTATGGAAGCTGAGTAAAGTGGCAGCCTCTGAGGCAGCCAAAGGAAGCTACATGGTTCAGGAACCTCAAGATGGACTTCGATGTGATTCCTGGTTTGCTCAGAGCTATCACATTTTGTTGTGATAAAGAAATGGTGCAGTTGCAAACTCGAAGGAATCACCAGCCCATAAGGTAAGTAAACACATAGAGCGCAAGTACCACCCAGGAGAGGAAAATCTGTTGTTGCCTATATTACATCAGAGGACAACGTGGGAGATCTTTTCACTGAGGCCTTAATAGCGAGAGCTTTAGGTATGTGGAGGATCAGGAAGTCAGATGTATAGCATTTTGAGAATAGCAATGTCTTTAAGTATAAGTGGGAGATTGTAGGATGTGTATACTGAAAAACATGATTTCTCTATATGGACATCTTCATTTTGAAAAAAGAATCGCAACTACACTAGGTGTCTGTTTATATTAGTACATGCACGAAGTCCAATTACTTTGCATTGTAAATAACATGGTGTGTGGTGTCATACGAAAGATCATGTTATCAGTCCCTTGCTTAGTATAAATAAGAGGCCCACAACCGAGATGGAATTGGACAACCCATCGGGATGGTTGTAGTGTAATTAGGTATGGCTGGTCTTGACCATAGAATTACACTAGTGTGTATTGAGTACATTGGGCAGGACCAAAATCCGAGGTTATCCAATTTGTACTGACTCGACAATTGGCATATATTATTAATTATTATTTCTTTGATTTACCAATGGCGAGATCTATTCTGTTAGATCGATAGACCCGGTAAGTTAAGAGATAATATTAATAATATGATGTGCCGATGATTATTGACGGAATCTGTGTCCTGGTGAGTTAGGATGATGATGCACCCTTGATGAACTCAAAAGGTTCATCGTGTTAAACCCTGCAGGTGGATTTGATCCGGCACGATGATAAGGTTGAGTGGTACTAGTCAAGGACTCAGAAGTTAATTAATTTAAATTGTCAGTAATTTAATTAATTAACGAACATTCGAGATCTTAAACATGGAGGGATGGACGACTCCTAATAAGTGGAGCTCATATGTAAATATGGGGGTTGGTAAGGTAATTCAATGAGAGTCCTTTAATGGAATGAATCCTCATTAATGGACCGGGTCCATTAGTAGGCTAAGATCTAACTCCTCATGATTTCTATCGGTGTCCTATATATACTCTATGATGATATGAAATCAAGACGGATTAATTCAATAGATAATAAAAAACCCTATCCTTTTTTCTCCTCCTCTCCTCCTCTCTCTCTCTCCTTCTCGGCACATGCATGGAGAGGACTACTTCTCCGGCACTCATAGCAGCAAGTAATTGCGGCAATTGCTGAGAAGCAATTGCGGCGCAATTGCGGAGGCAATTGCTTCTGCAATTGCGGTCAACAATTGCGGCGTCGAGGTCATCAATTTCGGCGCTAGTGAAGCAATTGCTTCTGTAATTGCCGAGAGAGTTGCCTCAGGAAAATTGTTAATTGCCGGTGAGGCGATTAATTGCCATGGGCGATTAATTGCTGTGGGCGATTAGGCGAAACAATTTGCCTGAGCCAAATCTCTGTGGGCGATTAATTAAATTGCCGATGAGGCGATTAATTTCCATGGGCGATTGATTAATTGCCGAGAGGCAATTGCCGTGGGCAATTAATTACTGAGTGGCAATTGCCTTGCCGGCAATTGAATTGCCTTGGGCAATTTGATTGCCGTGAAGGGGAGCGGAGATAGCAAATGCGAGTTGCCTTGTGTTATTTAGAACACAAAGTTGGAGTTTAGAGTTGCTCAGAACAC
>JAGFNQ010005904.1:78979-171834 GCA_024364735.1 Boesenbergia rotunda
ATGAGTCTCCACTCGAATCAATTTTTAATCCGTAGACGTGGAGAGGTTTCTCGGATCGACCAGGTATTCGCTCAGGAAACCCGCCAAGTCATACCCAACAACCTCACCACCTCAACTTGCGCCGCCGGCCACACCAATGCCCAAGGATCGCCGACCACAAGAGAGCTGAGGTGAGGATGATTGGGAAGATGAAGTAGAGGAAGAAAAAGAGTGAAACGATCTCTCCTCCTTCCCCACAAACCAGCCAAAACCCTATCTCTTTCCTTCTTCACCGCCGGCGCCAACAAGGATGAAGAATCCTATTTTCCGGTTTGCCGACCCCTACTTCTCCTTGCTCCTAGCTTGTGCACACCAAGGAAGAAGATGAAAAGAAGAAAAAAAAGAAGAGAATGGAGAAGAAGAAGAAGAAGAAACTAATTTCTCCTCCTCTTCATCGCCGGCGCCGCAACTCAGCCACAACCCAACGCCGACAGCCCTTCTCACTCTCTTCTACTCCTCGCCGAGCTCTCCTAGATCTGGTTGAAACTTCACACCAAAGAGAAGGACCTGATGGAGGTGAAAACCGAAGAAGATCACCTCCTACTTCCTCCCCTACACCCGGCGCAAGCAAAACCCTAAGAGAGAGAGTAGGGTTTTTGGTTTTATGTTGTGTATTGGATGATCAAATCATTATCCCTTGCTTCATAACTCCTATGGGGTATTTATAGGGCTATAATAGAGATCATGAGGAGGAGTTGGGTCTTGGCCCACTAATGGATCCAAATTCGATCCATTAATGGAGATCCTTTCCACTAAAGGATCCTCATTGAACTTCCTCACCAACTCCCATATTTTCATATGAGCTCCACCTATTATGAGCATATCCATCTCCCCGTGTTAAGATATCGAATGTCCGTCAATTAATTTAAATTACTAACAATTTTAATTAATCAACCTCTTGATCCTTGACTAGTACCACTCAACATTTTCATCATGTTGGACCATAGTCCACTTGCAAGATTTAACATGATGAACCTTATGAGCTCATCAAGGGGGCATCATCATCCCGATTCACTAGGACACGAATTCCATCAATAATCAATGATACACCATGTAAATAATATTATTTCCCAACTTATTGGGCTTATCAATTTAGCAGAATAAATCTCGCCCACTGGTAAACCAAAGAAACAATTATTAAGTACATGTGCTAGTTATTATTTTGGGATTTAGAGCGTGTACTCCATAATATATCTGAGGTCTAATCCAATTATAAAGTCAGTATATATTGGATGACCTCTATTTTGGTCCTACTCAATGCACACAAAGTGCACTAGTGTAATTCTATAGTTAAGACAAACCACACCGATTACACTACAACCATCCCGATGGTTTATCCAACTTCATCTCGGTTGTGAGCCATTTACTTATACTCTGCAAGGAACTTGATAACATGATCATCTATGCATCACCACACACCATGTTATATACAATGTAAAGTATCAGACTTTTGTGCATATACTAATATAAATATGCAACCTGTGATTCTGTGATTCTCTTTCAAAATGTAGATGTTCTTATACAAAAGCAAGGCTTTTAGTATACATCCTAACAGTTTCGATGTTTGATAATGATGTTTGAATATCGTGTGAGTCAAGTGGGTCAAGGTTGACCCGATACTTGACTAAAAAAGTCCTAGTGGAACTAGGTGAAGTCCAGGTGGATCGGGAAGATCGCATGCTGGCATGGGAAAAGACCTAGTGGGACTAGGCACACCTAGTGGGACTAGTGATGTCCAGGTGGATCGGGAAGATCGCACGCTGGCATAGGGAAAAGACCTAGTGGGACTAGATGAAATCCAGGTCGATCGGGGGGATCGCACGCTGGCATGGGAGAAGACCTAGTGGGACTAGGTGAGGTCCAGGTGGATCGGGGAGATCGCACGCTGGCAAGGTGGAAGTCTACCGAGAGACTAGACCTAGCTCGAGGGTTAAGCAAACCTAGTTGGGAATCAGGTCAAGTCCTAGTTGGGAGCTAGGCAGGAGAAATCCAAGTTGGTCAATGGGTTGATCGGACACTTGGTAGAGAAGTCCGAACAAGTCACAGTTGACCAAGGTTAGGTAAGCAAATGCTAGACTTGTACACACAAGTTAGGGTTGGACTCAATCGATTGGGTAATCGATTGGGGTTGGTTTCTCGCGAACAGAAGCCTTCTTAATTGATTAGGTGATCGATTAAGGAAGGAGTGAATCGATTGTGTAATCGATTGGGAGAAATGAGTTGTGAGAACAGAAACTGGATGAATCAATTGGATAATCGATTCAGCCTTATCTTAATCGATTGGGTAATCAATTCAGCCTTATCTTAATCGATTGGGTAATCGATTAAGGTGTTTGGTAATTGATTGGGCAATCGATTACAGCAGTTTTACACGACAGCACAGAAATGTGCTGAATCGATTCAACAATCGATTAAGGGTGTTCTTAATCGATTGGCTAATCGATTAAGGTTCAAAAAATAGCCATTGAACAGCTAAGTCTGACATGGTAATCAATCGGGCAATCGATTAGGGAACCCTAGGCGTTGGGTATATAGGGTTTTCACGCAGGTTTGAAGCGGGATCGCTGACGTAGCTTCAACGATTCTTCCTCCTCCTTCATCGCCATTTCAAGTGAGGCCTTAGAGGTTAGTGTTGTTTCATTTCCAAGGATCAAGAGGCGATTTCAAGCTTGAAGATAGCAAGAAAAGCAAAGAGAGCTAAGTTTTGTAAATCTTGTAAGATTTCTTTTGTATTTGCTTGAGTTTCTTGTTGTATCTTCTTGTAAGTTTGTAAAAGGTTTCTCTACCTCAAGAATGAGATCTTTCATAGTGTATGAGAGAGTGAGGAGAGCGGATCCTTGGATTAGTCACCTTAAGGAGGTGGATACCAAGTAAAATCGAGGTGTTAGCGTTACTCAAGTCTTCTGCCGCAACAAATCTACAACGAGCAAATATCGGAGCTAATCACTCCCCCCCCCCCTCCAGCTCTCCTACCGGTCCCAACATAAATGAGATGAAATATTCAAAGCGACCTCTTGCCTGGATAGACATAGGACCACACAAATCAGAATGAACCAACTCCAACACATCTTTGGCTATATACCCCTTGGCCTTAAAAGGCCTCTTGGTCATTTTACCTTCCAAGCATGATTCACAGGTTGGGAACTCTGCCACCACCAATGAACCCAATGGTCCATCGGCTATCAACCTTTGAATTCTACTTACATTAATATGAACCAACCTTAGATGCCAAAGATATGTTTGGTTCATTTTCGAAGGTTCTTTTCTCTTATTAGAATTAGAAGATGTGTTATTAATTTCTAATTGCATCGTGGGAGTTATTGGATTAAGAGTATACAAATTGTAAACCAACGCACCATAACAAATAATCTCCCCTATTCCTTTTGATAATAACTCTGTCATTAAAAGAAATAGACTATCCATCCATAACTAATTTAGAAACTAAAATTAAATTCTTTCTATAACAAGGTACGTAAAGATAATTTCACAAAACCAAATATTTATTCTTAGCAAAAGATAAATGAACATCTCTCACTGCAATAGCCGCCACCTCCGTAGCATTGCCCATGTAGACAATAATCTCTCCCTTATGTAGTCGTCGGGTTTCCTGGAATCCTTGCAATGAATTGTAAACATGATCAGTGGCTCCCCACTACAAAAATAACAAGCAATAGCGACGGACGGAATCCGTCGCTATTCCGTCGCAAAACACTAATAGCGAAGGAATAGCGACGGATTTGGCACCGTCGCATCAAAACCCGTTGCAGAGCAATTTCGCGACGTCATTTTTTTTGTTCCGTCGCTATCTTAGCGACGGATATATACCACCCGTCGCAAACAACGAGAAAACGGGGCTACGTGGCCAGTGAAATACTAGTGACGGAGGGTCAAAGATCCGTCGCAACTCAATCGGGTTAGCGACGGAAATGGTCAAAGTCGGTCGCTAAGATATCGTAATAGCGACGGATTCGGTCAAATTCCGTCGCTAATCGATCGTTATAGCGACGGAAAAGTCAATAATCCGTCGCTATTTGCGATGGATTTTTAAAAATTTCCGTCGCTAAAACTGGAAATTTTTTCCAGCCACATTCCATTTCTTCCACTTCCCATATATACATCAATAACATATACAAGTATCCAAATGACATTCATAACAATCCAAACTTACATTTCCAATCCAATCCAATTCAATACATTCACAACATCTAAACTTTCAATTTGAATCCACTATTCAATCCAAAGTTTAATTTTCAAACGTATACAATCCAAACTCTGAAACAAGAGTAAACTTATACAAATATCCAAATGTATACATGAAAGAAAGTAAACATATCCAAATGTATCAGAATGTCCAAATGTATCCAAACATATCCAAAAGTAAACATATCCAAACATATCCAAATGGCCAAATGTAAACTAATTACTCTTGTTTGGTTAATCCAATCCAAACAAGAGTAAACATACAAATGTATACATCAAAAGAAAGTAAACATATGTCAAAGTATCAAAAAAAACTGTATACATCAAAAATCAGAGTTTAGTAGAGAATCATTACGTACATGAATATCAGAGTGAATAATGGATGGAATGGAAAAATATTCCTGCACAATAGAAGATAAAACAATAAGAAAGCAATCAAATAAAGAAACAAATCTGAATTGATACTAATAAGAAATATCAAATGAAATAAGCATATGTAATAGAAGATAACTCTAATAGAAGTAAATTAAATATTAAATATGTAAATAAAAAATAACAAATAAGAAACAATAAAGGAATAATATCAAATATTCATACCTTTCAAGCAAGAGAAGAAATCTGAAATCAACTCTGATAATGTGGAATCTGTAAATATAAATGGAGTAATAAGAAAACAATCATTATGAATATAATAACTTAATACATTGTTAATGGAAAAAATTAGGTTAAAAATTGATCATACCACTATAATACCTCTACTCCTCTGTGGGATGCTTAGGATCCTGTGTTTTCTGAGACTCAAACTGATGGGCGGGAGTGGGAGCGGCTGACATCTGTGTATCCGGAGCATCAAAACGAGGGGTGGGAAGGGCTGGCATCTGTGTCATCGGTGATAGGGTAGCTGCAAAAGCTTGCATCTGACGTAATATATTCTCAGTATTTGCCTGGCGAGCCCGCAAATCTCTCAACTCAGAATCCCTCACTGCGTCCCTCTGAGCCCACTCTGCGCTCATCTTAGCCCATTCTGCGTCCCTCCCGGCACACGTCGACTCTATCGACGTGAGTCGAGTCCGCAAGGCTTCATTTTCCTCCCGCAAATGGCGAACCTCACTAGAGGTAGAGGAGGAGGATGTTGGACGCCCCCTAACCCATGGAGCTCTCATCTGATCATATGTAACATTTGCCTGAGAGCCCAGGCCGTAGCAGGCGGTCTTCCTCTTCCCACCGACGACCTCAAAATAAATCCGATTCACATCGTCGGTGGAAAGAGGTTGTGCATCCTCCCCCTCTGCAGCAGGCTGAGACGACTGTGCCTCAGCAACTCTAGTGGTCATTGATTCCTGTGAAAAAAATTTTAATTAGTCTATATAAAATGTCAAAACAAATAAAATATAATTGATATACTTACATTGATCGATAGGGAGCGACGATTGACAAAAGACCCATCTTTTTTCTTATGGGTCTTGCTGAATAACTCCCAACTAGTGGGAGGTCTCTGTAGCTCAGCAGCCTGTAAACACAAAATATAATGTTTAAATATATCCAAAAAAATATACTAAATGCCTTTAATAACCTAAATAAAAACTACTTACCAAATCACTGGCATGCTGGACAATGGAACGGGATCCAGCAGTGTGCTTCGTGGATCCCGTGCTGGGGCCAGCAACCTCTGAATTGCGATTGCCTCGAGCAATCGCAGCATTCTCTTGCCACTGCCGAGCATCCCAGATAGCTCGTCATGCTGTCCAAATCGGCTCAGGGACCTCTGTAGGCCTATCAGCCTTCTTTCTCCATTTGTAGAGCATGTCCCTGTACAATTTGGAGTTGTAGGCATTCCAAGTCCTCTTGAATTGCTCCTCTGCACCCTCCTCCCAGGTATACCTTTTCTGTAAAAAAAATTAATATGGTTAGTATAAAAAAATCTATAATATAAAATTAAATATACATCTAAACTACTTACTAAAAACTCCTCGTAATAGAATGTTTTCAAATCATTCTCAGTGTGGCCCCATGTTGTCGAAGGTGACAGTCTTTCTTTAAATTTTTTAGAAATATACGATGACACCTGATGCCCATCTGGTATGAAACTGTAGGAAAAAATAAAATATATTAGCAAATTCTGTAAGAAAATATATAAGAAGAATAGTTATACCTGTCACCGACGATCGTAAGTCTAATCTGCTGATCACGGGGTGCAGCCATGGTTCCTGATTATACACAAAGTTTAAGCAGCTAAGCAGAATAGGTAATCTTTCCAATGAGACATATTAGAGGCAAATGGAAACATGCACTAATGAAGACAATGTAAATAAATCTAGCAAAGGGATAATCAAGCATCGTATAAAACTGTTTAATACAAGCAGAATGATCTAAATTAACAACTCATCTTAATACAAACTCTGATTAGTTAATGTTCGATACATCTAACTCATCCTAATCTGATGGAACTAAATTAACATGCAAGATTTCATCGCTTGAATCCGTTGATACATCGACCTCCTCAGTGCTAGATATTTCTCCATCATCAATTTCCTCGTAAGAGACATTCTCATCTATAAGTAATTGAGATGATGATTGTATTTCTGAATCAACGGAGTTGATTATAACTTCTTCATTTTGATAAGCATCAGAGTTTTGGACAGTGATCATATTTGGCATTTCAATTGTTAACCTAGGCTTCATTTGACATACAACAAGCCATTCACTAGGTCGTCTTCTCTTAGTTGGGTACTCCAGATAAAATACTTGACCAGCTTGCACCGCAAAAATGAAAGGTTCAAACTTGTTGAATCTTTTGCTTGAATTAACCTCAACTAAATTGTATAACCGATGTTTCCTTGTGCCCGTCCTTGGAGTTGGATCATACCAAGAACACCTAAATAATACACATCTTTTGAAAGGTAACGCTGGGTATTCAGCTTCGATAATTTCCTCTAGCTTGCCATAATAGTCAAATTCATTATCATTATTGTCTGTTGATCCTTTGACACATATGCCAGAATTATACGTTAGCATCCCTGAATCACGTTGGCTCACATGAAATCTATATCCATTCACGCAATCACCCGAGTAAACTGTCACAGTACGAAGAGGTCCAAATGTGAGATTTTTAATTATGTCGTCTTCTACATTTGAAATTCTATCATCATTGACCTATAATAGTGGTGGGTGATCAAATTAGATTAATAAGTAATCAAGAATTGTTAACAAAAAAATGCATATTAACTCACTTACATATATTTGAAACCAAAATGCAAAATCTTCTTCTATCTTTCGATCTACCTCATTTGCACTTATCGATGGATTTTGAATGTACAACTGTTGTTGGTATAACCTGACATATAAGTTCATTTGATATCAATCCAGAAATTTGATTATATCATTTGATATTAATTTCATTACAACAAGAGATAATACCTTAGGTATGGTTTGACATCTTCACAGTTTAGGAGGGTATATGTCCTGGCGGCATGATATTCTTGGTCATTTAACCATCTAGATAGAGTTGAACCCATTGCTCTTCCAGGATACTTGAAAATAGAAAGAATGTCTGGGTCAACTGATGGAATGTCATCTTGATTGCGTGGACACTTTCAATGTTTGGTTTTCACATTTTTAGCAAAGTAATAGGAACAAAATGAACTTGCTTCTTCAACCAGATATGCATTACATATTGATCCCTCAACTCTTGCTTTGTTATGCACATTATTCTTTAATTTTCTAAGAAACCTTTCAAAAGGATACATCCATCTGTATTGTGCATGACCACCAATCTGTGCCTCGCTAGGTAAATAAATAGGCAAATGCTCCATTGAATCAAAAAAGCTTGGTGGAAATATTCGCTCAAGCTTACATAGTATCAAAGGAATCTCTGTCTGAAGGCGTAACATATCTGCTACCGTAACAACTCTGGAAGTCAGATTTTTGAAAAAAAAAGCTTAATTCTGTAAGTGTTTGCCAAACATTATTAGGAAGTAATTCTTAGAAAGCTATTGGAATTAATCTTTGCATGAACACATGACAATCATGACTCATCATTCCAACCATTTTAGATCTATTCGTATCCACACAACGAGATATATTAGAGGCATATCCATCTGGGAATTTTATGTTTTTCAACCAAGAACACAATGTTTGCTTACTTTCTTTGTCCAATGTATAACAAGCCTTCGGATATTTACCAGTTGTATCATTCTGATGCAACTCAGGCCTGCTCACTAATTGTTTTAATTCTTTACGAGATTTTGTTGTATCTTTTGTTTTCCCATGCACATTTAAGAGAGTTTAATGATGTTATCAAGGAAATTTTTCTCAATATGCATCACATCCAAATTATGACGAATGAGTAAATATTTCTAATATGGAAGCTCCCAAAAAATACTTCTTTTCCTCCAACCACATTTGTTGACTCTAACAATATACTTGTTGATATCATCTGATCCATCCTGATATACTGGTAGAAATCCATAACTATCAATTTCATTTAACACTTCTTCGCCTAACATCCCAAATGGAGGTAGCTTACTAACTACTTCATTCCTTTTGAAATGTTTCTTATTTCTTCTGAACGGATGATCAAGAGGTAAAAATTTCCGATGATTATCAAACCAAGAAATCTTGCCACTGCAGGGCAAAGAAAATGCATCTGACTGACTCATACAATGTGGACATGCTAACTTTCCAACTGTGCTCCATCCTGATAACATTGAGTAAGCAGGAAAATCATTAATAATCCATAACAATGCTGCATGCATAAAAAAGTTTGACTTTGTAGCAATGTCATACGTCTCTGAACCTATATTCCATAAATAATTCAACTCAGCTATCAAAGGTTGTAAAAAAACATCTATGTGCCCTTTTGGATTTTGAGGGCCTGGAATTAAAACAGTAAGAAACATGAATCCATCTTTCATGCACATCCATGGTGGTAAGTTGTATGGTGTTAAGATAATAGGCCACGATGAATATTGTTGTCCATAACTTCCAAATGGCTGAAATCCATCTGCAGAAAGTCCAAGTCTGACATTACGTGGTTCCATAGCAAAGGAAGAAAATGTTGAATCTAAATGTTTCCATGCAGGGGAATCGCAAGGATGACACATAATGTCTCCATCATGTCCATGGTTTTGATGCCGGATCATATGTCTTGCTGTTGCTGCTGATGCATACAAACGTTGGAGTCTAGCAGTCAAAGGAAAATAATACATGACTTTGTAAGGAATATTTTTCTTCTTCTTCTTATTTACCATGCGAGCACCATGCTTGTAACGGGGATGGTTACAGATTTTGCATTCCATCAATTCACTATCTTGGTTCCAAAAGATCATGCAATTATTGACACAATAATGTATCTTCTCAACTGGCAAACCCAAGTCTCTAATCAGTTTTTTAGTGTTGTAGAAACTATTAGTCATACAGTTATCAGTTGGAAGCAACTCTGACATAAGTTGACATATGTCATCATAACATCGTTCTGAGAAATGATGTTGTGCCTTCATATTCAATAATCTTGCAGTAGCAGATAATTGAGAATGACCAGAAGGAATACCTTCCCATAATTCTCTTTCACTAGCCTTTAACATGTCATACATTTTCTGAACATCAGAAGTAGGTACTTGTTCTACATTTGATTGATCAAAAGCATTCATTGCATCGTAAACCATTGATTGCATTGCATCAGCAGGGTTATATGATGTCTCTGGTCCAATTGAGTTCGATGATGATGCAACAGAAGGTCCACCAAATTCATATACATACGGCTCTCCATGACAATACCAGTTGTAATAATCTGGAACAAACCCATACCTGCCGATATGAGTTTTCACTATATCTTCATCACGGAAAGCTGTATTTCTACATTTGCGTTGATTACATGGGCACTTCAACTCTGTGTCATTCAAACACTCAGGATGACACTTTGCAAAGTTTACAAATTCTTTCACTTCAGCAAAAAATTCATCACGGATAAATCCATTATCTAACCTATTATACATCCATGCCTTGTTCGGATACATTGTATCTGAATTCAGATAAGACAATTTAATCAAACCACACATATTATCATCCATGCATATTAAAATTTGATATTGATGCTATACTACAAAATACATCTAATTAATCAAACATTATATAAATAATGAATCAATTATTCTAAGTAATCAAAGAATTAATCAACAAATTAATCTAATTATTCAAACAGTTAATCTAACATTAATCAAACAAGATCTAATTAATAAATCAATTAATCTAATTAAACAAACAATTAATAATCTAATTATTCTAATTAACCAAACAACTAACCTAAAATAAATCAAACATTAATCAAATTAAATTCAATTAATTCAAATAATAAATCAAACAATTAATGAATTAATCAAATTAATTGAATTAATCTAATTAATTCAATTAATTAAACCTAAAACCCTAATTAAACCCATTAATGGGTGTCGGCCGCAGCAGGGGCCACCGGGCGCAGCAGCCGTCGGCCGGCCGCAGCAGGCGGCGCGCGGCCGCAACAGGCGGCGGTCGACCGTACTGGCCCGCGATCGGCAGCAGGCGCCGCTTGCAAATGCGAGGCCGCGTGCGCGAGGCCGTGTCCGGCCGCGGGAGGCCGCGCCCGGCCGCGGGAGGCCACGCACGGCCGTGCCAAGAGCCGTGGCTGCCCGGAGAAGACGACGGCGCCGCATTAGCACAAACAAACGGAGTTGATGGCAAATGGAGCTTAGCTAGCGTACCTGGGATCGGAGGAGGGTTCGCCGGACGAGAATTGACGGAGAATCGCCGGAGGAGAATCGCTCGAGATCGACCGTCGCTAGGGTTCGCGTGGCCGCGGGGGAAGGGGGTCGTCGCCCTTTTTAAGAAATATTGCGACGGATTAACTTGTCCTTCGCTGATTAGCGACGGCATTGACCAATCCCGTCGCTATCTTGAGGCGGTTTGACCCGTCGCTTACAATTAACGACGGATAATTTATATTATCCGTCGCACTAGCGACGGATGTTGACCATGTCCGTCGCTATATTCAGGATTTTGACTTGTCGCGCAACTTTAGCGACGGATACTATATATCCGTCGCCACTTGCAACGGTCTATTAAAAAAGTCCGTCGCTATTGCTTGATATTTTTGTAGTGCTCGTATCTACACACCAGGTACCGGTAGATAACACAACTAATCATGTTTCAACAACTAATGAAAAAGATATAGCTTTATTATTCTCCTTTCAGCGGGGATAGTCCACCTTCCAATGTCTAGTCTACTTTCATGTGAAGCACTTGACTTTCGGCTTCTTCACTCCAGCCTGAGGTCCTTGAGATCGAGTCACTTTCTTTGCCGAACTACCTTGTTTCTTCTTCTTCTTGCCTTTTGGCTTGAAGTAGAAACATTTCTAACAAAGTAAGCTTGAGCACTTTGACGAAATAGTCTTTCTACTGCCTGGAATTCTATCAGAAGTTCCGCCAACGAATAGATCCTTTTGTTCATGTTGTAATTCAAGCGAAACTGCTCAAAACTCTTGGGTAGCGTCTGGAGAATGATATCGACCTGGGTTTCCCCATCAATTTCAGCTTCAAGGACTTCCATCTCATTCAAATGAGCCATCATCATGAGAACATGATCCCTCACGGGGTTCCCTCAGCCATGGTGGTCGTCATTAAGTTCCTCATAGTATCTTGCCTAGCAACCCGATTTTGGTGTCCGAAGAGTTCCTTGAGATTGAGCATCATGTCATAGGTAGTAGTGAAGGTCTGATGCTAATGTTGCAGTACATTTGACATGGAAGCTAAAATGTAACACCGAGCCATCTCATCTGCCTTTATCCACTTCCTATAACTCTCTTTCTCCTCTTCACTAAAATCATCACTAGGCTTAGCGAGACAGATCTCAAAGAGTATAAATTTGTACTCCTCAGCAGTCAAAACAATATCCAAGTTTCTTTTCCAATAATATAATTGGGATCAGTAAGTTTGTTTTCTTTTAAAATCACAGCAAGGGGATTGAAAGCCATTTTGAAAAATCCTGAGAATCACAATGGTCAAAATATTAGTTTTTAAAATATTATTGATTCCTCAAACAATAAAATTTTAAAATCACAAATACCTCAAAACACAGTGAATTTCGTATGCCACGATAGTGTGGACGTATACTAATTCAAACATTTGTAAGAGGAGGTTTTACCCATTAATTTTATTATCTTGTCAACCTTACTTTTTGACAAATAAAATTAATAGTTGGTTTATCTTTGGCAATACAAATAATAGTAATGACTCCGATGGAAGGATACTATTAATTGTATCTAAGTGTACACCATTACACGATACTAAGTCAATTAACTAGGATTATGTCCCTTCCGAAGGGGAAGATCACACACTCCTAAATAATTTCCTAAATGTTAGGATGTATACTAAAAGACTTGTCTTTTTCTATGAATATCTACATTTTGAAAGAGAATCACAACAAGATTGTTGCATGTTTATATTACTATGTGCATAACTGTCTGATACATTGCATTGTAGATAACACGGTGTGTGGTGACACACAGAAAATCATGTTATCAGTCCCTTGCAGATTATATGTTGAGGCTCACAACCGAGATAGAGTTGGATAAACCATCGGGATGGTTGTAGTGTAATTAGGTGTGGTTTATATTGACCATAGAATTATACTAGTGCACTTTGTGTGCATTGAGCAGGATCAACATAGAGGTGATCCTGTAAAATACGGCAATTCGAAAATCCGGACCAGAAAATTTTTCGTCATTTTTCCGAATAGAGTCTAAGGTTTCCGGCCTACGGAAGGAGCCCAAGGGGCTTTATTGTAAAAACCTAAAACTTATCAAGGTTTTCGGATAAACTCTTAAATTACGAGAGAATAACTAATTTAACCCGAAAGTTTTATTCACATGGATTATATTAAATAAGAGGGTCAAATCGCTAAAAGTCTTATCCTAAGGGTAGAGTTTAAATTTTTCAAAGTTAGAGGACCTTTCTGTAAAAAGTTTCCCCCACATATATATATATATATATATATATATATATATAATATATATATATATATATATATAATATATATATATATATATATATATATATATATATATTTCTTTTCCTTTCTTTCACTCACCCGCAGCCACGCCCGAGTCTTCTCCCCTTCGTGTGCCCTAGCCCACGGCCACAACCCGACGCCGCCACCTTCTTCTTCTCTCCCTGCGAAGGTAGCAAACCCAAGGATGGCGATCTTCCCTTTTCTCTCATCCTCCGACCATCACAGGCGCCCGGCAACCTTGCGCACGCCGGACGTTGAGGAGGCGGCGCACACCACTGTGGGTTCATTGCCGGCAGAACAAGGTGATTGACAGGGTTGGATCTAGGGATTGGGGAAGGCACATTAGAGAAGGGTATCTTCACCTTGTTCCGACAAATTGATTCTTTAGTTCGTTGGATCTGTGTTGGGTTGACTTCACCGGTGCCAGATAAGGTAAGATCCTGTTCTTTTGTTGCTTGATCTTAGAGGTTGATTCGAAATAGTATTAATGAATAGGTGTAGTTTGATCCCTGTAATGGAATAGGTTTCCTATGTTTAAATCAGATTTATGTTTTGATAGCAATTTGGTTTCGAACTGTGCTATTGTGGATTTGGTTGGATCAAATCTTTAATGAAGTGGGAATTTTCTATTGCAAGCTGATTCGAACGGTTTGAATTGCAACCTTGATGTATGGATTTTGGATTTGTTGTGGATGAGGATGGATATGTTATGAAGGGTCCTGGTAGCTTGCGTGAGTGGCATCATTTAGGTTTTTCTGTTGTCATGATGTTGTTTGTCTTAGATGGATCTAGTGTTCTTGATGAATACAATAGGGATTCTATGTGAAGTCTCGATCATGCTACCATGAGGTTTGGTTTTGGATGTATAGAGTTGAGACCTGATCTGGTGTATAACTGTAGCTTGAGTAGAATTGTTACCTTGTTGCTTTGGATCCTGTCATCTTTTTCTATCGTGAACTTAGTTTGGGCTTTGTGAATGTATCAGATTGGGTTGGGTTCAAATTGGTTGTTAGATGGATTTAGATCATTACAATGGAAGGGGTAGCATAGAACTAAGATTAGAATCTGATGCTATCTGAATGGATGTTTGGTAGCTTTCTCGTTTAGAATTCGGAATGAGATAGCAGTGAGGTTTTGTTTTAGGGATTGGTCCATTATCCAATCTACAGTAAAGTTAGGATTAGATTTAGCTATTCATTTTATATGTAACTAGCTAAATAACATGTATTGATACAGGATGTTGATTGGTTCGGACGTATAGACGCGGAGGTTCTTTCTTGGACACAGACTTCACGTTGAGGCGGGTACCCTTTGACTTATCTATCTGATATTGTCATTTTGCTATGCTTAGACTGTTATAGATAGCAGTAAGATTAGACGCTATCCCTGTTTATTATGCCGTTCTGGATACTTGCTGTTTTATCCCTGTGTTATTATGCAGTTAGTTCTATACAGTCTCGGATTTTGTCATATCTATACGTATTCTTAGATATCGTGATGTATCTCTTGCATTTGACATGAGGGATCTGTGGATTTCGGCCAGTATACCTTGTAGGTCACCAGCATTTCCTGTTATAGGAATTCAGGCTGAGACTTAGTATATTAAGGATATTAGTGAGGAAGGTATGTGTATCTATCATACACCATCTCTGCATTATTGCATGCTGACCCACGCGGACGTTGTGGACGATGTCCTGACTGGGTACAGGTAGTCACAGCTCTACCCACGCGGACGTTGTGGATGATCCTGACTGGGACTAGGGGGTGGCACATGTCATTGCATCAGAGTGCTTTATATGTTTGGGGCATGCACCATCCTTGCATTATTGCATGCTGACCCACGCGGACGTTGTGGACCATGTCCTGACTGGGTACAGGTTGTCACAGCTCTACCCACGCGGACGTCGTGGACGATATCCTGATTGGGACTAGGGGGTGACACATGTCATTGCACCATGTGCATACTATGCATCGTGCATTGTTTGCTGCACTTGATTCTTGCACTTGATTGACATTGCATATACTGGAGACTTGTTATCCTGCTTATATGTCTATTGTTGTTCCATTTGGTATTTATTACCCTCTTTCCAGGTTAGATGGATTCAGGTATGTATCTTGATTCAGTAGCTTCAGTATACCCTTTCATATTGTTCATATGAGACTGTATCAGCGTAGACTCCTATTGTTATTATAACTTTCTACGCATATCTGTTGGGTATTCGCTGAGTTATGGACTCACCCCGTTGCCATATATGTTTTTATTTCAGGTTGAGATACTTGGAG
Source organism: Boesenbergia rotunda (assembly GCA_024364735.1). NCBI lineage: Eukaryota > Viridiplantae > Streptophyta > Magnoliopsida > Zingiberales > Zingiberaceae > Boesenbergia > Boesenbergia rotunda. The sequence continues at coordinate 94,542 of JAGFNQ010005904.1, forward strand.
TCGCCAGAAGAGTCCAGCAGCCAATCCCTACCCATCGCGACCGTAGAATTTTGTTTTGTACTTGTTAGTGCATTGTTTTATATTCCGTTTAGCGTTTTGTATATGTCCTATGTGTCGTGTGCCCTAAAGGGCTTTTGTGTATTGGTTGTTTCGTCGTAAGTCAGACCGGTCCGCAGTCAGGTATGTTTTACTTAGTTGTCTTGTGCATTTGTGTCGTGTCTATATATATTTTGAGGCCTGAGGCCAAATATAAACTGCGTGGTATTGCTATATTGTGATGTGTATGTGTAAATTGTCCGCCGGACAGGGGAGATGCTGTCCGATTTTATATTGGATCAGCGGCTCCTGGGTCTCGGGGCGTGACAATTTATAATTTATACTGACTTTATAATTGGATCAGACCTCCGTTGATTATGGAGTACATGCTCTAAATCCCGATATAATAACGGGCGCATATACTTAGTAGTTATTTCTTTGATTTACTAATGGGTGAGATTTATTCTGTTAAATCGATAGGCCCGGTAAGTTGAGAAATAATATTATTTACATAGTGTGCCATTGATTATAGATGCAATTCGTGTCCTGGTGAGTCGGGATGATGATGCCCCCTTTGATGAGCTCATAAGGTTCATCATGTTAAATCCTGCAGGTGGACTTGGTCCAACATGATGATAAGGATGAGTGGTACTAGTCAAGGAGTTAGAGATTGATTAATTTAAATTGCCAGTAATTTAAATTAATCAACGGGCATTCAATATCTTAAACACGGGGAGATGGATGTGCTCATAATAGGTGGAGCCCATATGTAAATATGGGGGTTGGTGAGGTAGTTCAATGGAGATCCTTTAGTGGAATGGATCTTCATTAATGGATCGGGTTTGGATCCATTAGCAATCCAAGACCCAACTCCTCCTCATGGTCCCTATCGTAGCCCTATAAATACCCCATAGTGGCATGAAACTAAGGATTCAATTTTGAACACAAGAAAACCCTAAGTTTCTCCTCTCCTCTTCTCCTCTGTCTCTCCCTCACGGTGTGCGGCGCCGACTTCTGTATGGAGAAGGCCAAGCATCTTTCTTCTCCAAGCAAAGTTGCTCACTGCAACTTGGAGAACGTTCTTCTTCTCCAAGCAAAATTGCTCAAGAAAACTTGGAGAATTTTCTTCTTCTTCTTCTTCTCCAAGCAAAGTTGCTCACGACAACTTGGAGAATTTTCTTCTTCTCCAAGAAAAGTTGCTCACGGCAACTTGGAGAACATTCTTCTTCTCCAAGCAATGTTGCTCACGGCATCTTGGAGAATTTTCTTCTCCAAGAAATGTTGCTCACGGCAACTTGGAGTCTCCAGGCAAAGTTGCTCATGACAACTTTCTTCTCCAAGCAAAGTTGCTCACGTAACTTGGAGCAAAGTTGCTCAGACATGTTGTTGTGGACTCAGATGTCGGCGGTGGAGGAAAGGAGTAGTAGGGTTTGTGTTTGGATTTTCTTCTTCCTTGGAGTGCCCGGCGGCAACCCTTTGGTTAGGGCTTGGTTAGCGCAAGGAGAAGGGATTGGCTTGGTGACCACGGTTCTTGGTAGATCACCGCCCACATGACGTCCAAGAGGGGAGGGACATACGATTGAAGATCGTAAGATGATGAGAGGTATATTTCTCTCTTGGCTCCTTTGTTAATTCTATCATTTTATGTGGCGTTTAATTAGTTGTCATGTGATTAATTATTCGATAATTAATGTTGATAATTAATTATTTGGATCCCGATAATAAACATAAAAATCGGCGATCTGCTCGTCGTCTTTTCCGCGGTCAATTGGTTAGGCGAGTTACAAGGCTCAAACTTTGGGTTTGGCTAAGTTGTAACTCGAATCAATTAATATGATGGCGAGACGGTCATTTGGGAAATAGGTCTCCATTCGGAATAATTTTTAATCCGTGGACATGGAGAGGTCTCTCAAGGATGACCAGGTATTCGCTTAGGAAACCCGCCAAGTTATACCCAACAACTGGTATCAGAGCTGAGGTTTCGGATTTTGTGTGTTTAGGATTCGGTTACTTTTTGCACATTATCATATATTTTATTTTTGTCGGATAATAGTAGGATGTGCGTAGGCTAACTCTTTGTTGCAGGCACAAGATTCCAACAATTATGGCTTAAATAATTTATATTTGTGATTGATTGTGCTTGCTTATAATTAATTGAATCCTCGGGGTTGACGAGGCTAGATAGGTATTTAATTTTTGTAATTAAATACGACGCATGTTTAGTCGAGCTTTTATTTACTTTTGATCTAGATTTTATGTACACTCCTTTGTGGAGTATAGGATCGATGAATGTAAATAAGTAGCTAGTCATCTCGGCTCGGAGATCCCTTCAATGGTGGCTTGCGCATGGTGTTGGGAGGAGCAGACGAGGTGACGACACGATTGGAGGCGCATTGGAGACCAAAGCAATGATAGTTGGAAAAATCTAGGATTTTTCTTGTTTATTGTTTTGCTTATGTGCTTGTCGTGTGTGTGCATGAAAATTTCTCATTATAAATAACTAAGTGGAAGAGGGACCCTAAGGGTCCCGTGGCCTCCATTACTAATTTGACAAGTGATGTGAACAAGTCTGCGTGTCGACTTTGAGTGCCTTCCTCCCCATCGGATGGGCTTGTTCTGCAGATCACTGGGTCTAACATGATTATAGAAAATTGTTAAGGAGCATGTGATTTTCCCCATCGAACGACACATAATCCAAGATAACTTTCTGATTATCGTGTAATGTTAAACACTTAGATGCAAAAATTATTATCCTCCTCATCGGAGTCACTGCTATTATTTGTAGCGCCGAAGTGAACCAGCTATTAATTTTATTTGTCAAAAAGTTAGGTTGATAAGATAATAAAATTAATAGGTAAAACCTCCTCTTACAAATGTAGAAATTCGTATACGTCCACACCATCGTGGCATGCGAAATTCTCGGTGTTTTGAGGTTTTGGTTGATTTCAAAATTTATTATTTGAGGAATTAATTTATTTTCGAAATCTAAAGTTGTGATTGTTGTGATTCTCAGGTAATTTTCAAAATGACCTTTAACCCACTAGCTACAATACTTAAGGAAAACAAACTTACTGGGCCCAATTATATAGATTGGAAAAGAAACATGGGCATTGTCCTAACTGCTGAAGAGTACAAATATGTACTCTTTAAGGTATGTCCTGAAAAACCTGGTGAGAATTCGGGTGAAGAGGAGAGGGAGCGTTATAAGAAGTGGGTCAAGGCAGATGAGATGACGTGATCCTACATTTTGGCATCTATGTCAAATGTATTGCAACATCAGTATCAGGTCATGCCCACTGCTTATGATATGATACTAAACCTCAAGGAACTCTTCGGGCACCAGAATCGGGCCGCTAGGCAAGTTACCATGAAGAACTTGATGACGACTACCATGGTTGACGGGACACCTGTAAGGGATCATGTCCTTAAGATGATGGCCCGCCTCAATGAGATTGAGGTCCTTAGAGCAGAGATCGACGGGGAAACCCAGGTTGATATCATTCTCCAGTCTCTGCCAAGGAGTTTTGAGCAGTTCCGGCTTAACTACAATATGAATAAACGTACATATACGTTGGGGGAACTGCTGGCAGAACTCCAGGCGGTAAACGGACTTTTTTTGTCAAAGTTCTCAGGCCTTGGTTACTCAGAGGGTTTCTACTTCTGTTCCGAAAGGCAGGATGAAGAAGAAACAAGGTGGGTCCAAGAAGGCAGCAGGATCACAGGGACCTCGGACTGGCGTGAAGAAGCCGAGAGGCAAGTGCTTCACGTGCAAGCAAAATGGACAATGGAAGGCGAACTGTCCCCGTCATTAAGACAAAGGTATTTCTTCGTGTTTAGTTGTTGAAACATGTTTAGCGGTGTTATCTACCGGAACCCAGTGTGTAGATACGGGAGCCACTGATCATGTCTACAACTCTTTGCAGGGGTTCCAAGAAACCCGACGGCTAGCTAATGGGGAAATCATCGTCTACATGGGTAATGCTACAAAGGTGGAGGCTATTGCAGTGGGAGACATTTATTTATCGTTTGATAGGAATAAAGTTTTGGTTTTGAGAAATTGCTTATATGTACCCCTTTTAGAAAGAACCTTGTTTCAGTTTCTAGATTAATAAAGGATGGATATTCTATTGCTTTTAATGACAAAGTTGTTATAAAAAGAAATAGAGAGATTATCTGTTTGGGTACTATGGTTAGCAATTTGTATACTCTAGAACCAAAAACTCCTACGATGCAAATAGAGGCCAATAGTTCATCATCTAACCAAAATAAGAGAAAGGAACCTTCTAAGATGAACCAAATATTTCTTTGACATCTAAGGCTTGGTCATATTAACCGTAGTAGGATTCAGAGGTTGATAGCCGATGAGCCCTTGGGTTCATTGGTAGTGGAAGACTTTCCAACCTATGAATCTTGCTTGGAAGGTAAGTTGACCAAGAGGCCTTTCAAGGCCAAGGGGTATGGGGACAAAGATGTGTTAGAACGGGTTCATTCTGATTTGTGTGGTCCTATGTCTATCCAGGCTAGAGGTGGCTTTGAATACTTCATTTCTTTTATAGACGATTATTCAAGGTATGGGTACATTTACCTGATGCGCCACAAGTTTGAATGCTTTGATAAGTTCAAAGAATTCAAGGCTGATGTGGAGAAACATTGAGGTAAAAGTATCAAGACACTACGATCAGATCGTGGTGGTGAATACCTCTTAAGAGAGTTTAGGACTTACTTATCAGAGCCTGGGATTCAATCCCAATTGTTTGCACTCGGTACGCCCCAATAGAATGGTGTAGCAGAAAGAAGGAATAGGACTCTTATGGAGATGGTTAGGTCAATGATGAGCTACTCTGAGTTGTCGGATTCATTCTGGGGATATGCTCTGGAAACGATAGCGTACATACTGAACTTATTACCATCTAAGTCAGTCTCTTCTACTCCCACAGAATTGTGGATTGGGCGAAAGCCTAGTATAGGACATATTCAAATTTGGGGTAATCCAGCACATGTGCTGAAGGGAGATACTGATAAGTAGGAAGCTTGTACAGAAGTGCGTCTGTTCGTAGGCTATCCAAGAGGGACGAAAGGCGGTATGTTCTATAGTACTAAGGATCAGAAGGTAATCGCTAGCACAAATGCCAGATTCATAGAAGAAGACTATGTGATGAACCACAAGCCCATGAGTAGACTTGTTCTTGAAGAATTAAGAGGGGGCGTTCCAACCTTAGTACCAACTGTACAAGAGGGTATACCACAACTCATTGCACCGCGTGTCACAGAAGATACATAGGTGGTATCTCATCGTAGTAGGAGGGTTGTTAGACAACCTGAAAGATTCATATTCTTGGGAGAGTCTTTGGACTTGGTCCCTGGTGAACATGAACCGGATCCCCGGACCTATGACGAGGAACTCCAAGATAAGGATGCGGATTCTTGACAAAGGGCAATGAATTCTGAGATAGAATCTATGGATTCTAATCACATCTGGGAGCTAGTAGAACCACCCAATGGTGTAAAAGCCATTGGATGCAAGTGGATCTACAAGAGAAAGAGAGTATCAGACGAGAAGGTTAAGACCTTCAAAGCTAGACTTGTTGTGAAAGGGTATACTCAGAAAGAGGGTATCGATTATGAGGAGACCTTTTCGCCCGAAGCCATGCTTAAGTCATCCGGATTCTCTTATCTATTGCCACTCATATGGACTATGAGGTATGACAGAAGGATGTCAGGATAACTTTCCTTAACAGAAGTCTTGAGAAAACCATCTACATGAAGCAACTAGAAGGATTCATTGTGAAGGACAAAGAGCATCAGTGTGCAAGCTTAATCGGTCCATTTATGGATTAAAGCAAGCTTCGAGATCTTGGAACATCCGCTTTGATAAGGTAATCCAGTCATATGGATTTATTCAAAGTCCGGATGAATCATGTGTATATAAGAGATGTGACGGAAATATAGTAGTGCTTCTTGTACTGTACGTAGATGACATTTTGCTCATTGGCAGCAATGTCAAAGTGTTGTCAGACGTAAGGGTATAGTTATCCTAACAGTTCGATATGAAAGACTTAGGAGAAACAGGGCGCATCCTTGGGATCAAGGTTATAAGGGATCGCCAGAAAAGGATGTTGTGCTTATCCTAAGCTTCATACATAGACACTATCCTGGCTCGATTTAGCATGAAAAACTCCAAGAAAGGTTTTCTACCTTTTAGACATAGAGTTCTTCTATCTAAGGAGATGTGTCCGAAAACATCAATGGAGATAGAGGAGATGAAGGCGGTTCCTTATGCATCGGCTGTAGGAAGCCTCATGTATGCTATGTTGTGTACGAGACCGGATATCTGCTTTGCCATAGGCATGGTTAGCAGATATCAGAGTAACCTAGGACAGGGACATTGGACTGCGATAAAGCATATACTGAAGTACCTGAGAAGGACTAGGGATTATATGTTGGTTTATCAGGCGGACCAATTAATCCCTATCGGTTATACGGATTCAGACTTCCAATCGGATAGGGAGAAAAGTAAGTCTACCTTAGGATTTGTGTTTACTTTAGGAGGTGGAGCCATAGTATGGAGGAGTGTCAAGTAGAAATACGTGGCATACTCCACCATGGAAGCTAAGTATGTGGCAGCCTCAGAGGCAGCCAAGAAAGCTGTATGGCTCAGGAACTTCATGATGGACTTGGATGTCATTCTTGGTTAGCCCAGATCTATCACAATCTATTGTGATAACAATGGTGCAGTTGCAAACTCAAAGGAGCCACGAGCCCATAAGGCGAGTAAACACATAGAGCGCAAGTAGCACCTGATACGAGAAATCGTAAAGCGAGGAGAAGTAGTTGTCGCCAAGATTGCAACGGAGGACAACCTGGCGTATCTCATTAGATGTCTTTATGAGATATGGCAAATGGCCTTTGATCCGTAGACCTCTCGGTCAGCGTCTATCCTCTGGATCCGCTTTGACCGGGGCGCCCGGAGCGCTCGGGGCGCCCGGATTGACCGGGTCAAAGTTCTATCTCCTTGGCTTCGAGGGGTTCTGGTTCGAGGTTGCGCATGGGGGCGCCCGGGACGCAGGGGGTGCCCGGGAGCAGCGGGGGCGCCCGGGAGCGCGAGGGCGCCCGCAGGTTGTACTATCGAAGCGCGCTTCTTGTTTGTGTGTTTTGTGTTCGCCTTGGGGGCGCCCAGGACACTCCGGGCGCCCTGGTCAGCTGTTGCCTCATTCCTTTGAGGCTTTCTGAGATGCAGACACACGTTCCTTCAGTCCTGCATCCAGGGTTAGTCCAAAACATAATAAAATAAAATATTAGATTATACAGCCTTAGCTGTCTTGGTTCTGACTTTGGTCTCCCAAAATGGAGCCCTAGGTCGAACCGACGCCTACTGTTCCCTCGACGGGGAACGCGTCCTCACCTACTCCTCTCGAGAGAATTTACCTGATGCCAACCGCTCCTTTGGTTGGACTTTTGCCTGACGGTCCTTTGCCAGGTCTTGGATGCCAAGCTGTCCTTCGCCCGGTGCCTAGCATTCCTTCGCTAGGGCTTTGTATCCTAGCAGCCCTTCGCTAGGTGCCCAGCAGCCCTTCGCCAGGTCTTTGATGACTAGCAGCCCTTCGCTAGATGCCTAGCAGTCCTTCGCTAGGACTTGATGACTAGCAGCCCTTCGCTAGTTGCCTAGCAGTTCTTCGCTAGGACTTGGTGATTAGCAGCCCTTCGCTAGTTGCCTAGCAGTCCTTCGCTAGGGCTTTGTATCCTGGCATTCCTTCGCCAGGTGCCTAGCAGTCCTTCGCTAGGGCTTTTTCTGCACACTCAGTGAACAACGCTAGATCACAAACAAACATAACTTTGAATCCTTTGCCAATATCAAAACAAGGTTCGATATGGTGCTTCCTGCACCAACAATCTCCCCATTTTTGATTTATGGCAACACAATTCAAAGTTAAGTAAAAACTTATAATAGTTAAGAAATGAAGGAGTATGAACAGTATAAGTGTAGATTAAAAAAAATTTATACTCCCCCTAAATCCCAGAATACTTGTGTTATAACCCTTAACTTTGGCCGTTCCTCCCCCTTTGACATATATCAAAAACAAACATGGGAGAGCAAGGTATCTAACAGGGATCTATGAGTTTTTCTAAGTTTTTGACAAAGTATTTTTCAAAAAAAAAAATAAAAGCCTTTACACCAAAAGCTTTTTACACTTAGACAATTTTCCATTTTGAAGAGCTTTGCAAGCCTAAATTTTGTTTAAAACAAAAAAAATTACTTTAGGCAAAATTTTGAATTCAAATATCCCGAAAACAATTTGTTTACCAACAAAAAAAATTTTGCACACTTAGAAATATTTGTTTGGAAACACTGTGCATTTTGGAAAACAAGTTTTTCACAAAAAAAACTTTACTTGGAAATATTTGGCAAAATTTCTGAACAAGTTTTTTTTTTCAAACAAATTTTGTTTATTAAAGAAAAAAATTTACTTAGGACAAGAGATGCATTTAACAAAAATTTGAAACACTTAGAAATACTTAGAACCTTTTGAAGCACTTTTTGAAAAAGAGATAAGGATTAAAACAATTTCTCTCTTTCCTTTCTCTCCCCTTTATTCTGAAATTCTTCTCCTAAGTTTTAAACCATTTCTATGATAAACTTTCATTGAAAAGGGGAAAATGTTTAAGGAAGATTTTAATTTCTAATATCACACTTTTTCTACTCTCCCCCTGGATATATATATCAATAACGAAATATATTTTGAAAGTAGATTTGAGAAGAAATTACGTATCAGAGCCTATGAGTTTTGAAAATATAAAAATACTTAGTATAACTATTAAAAGCATAGCAAAAGTTTGAATTGTATCAATAAAACTCCACTTTAAAAGGTATTGTGAAAAAAAATTGTATTTGTAGGCAACTCTTTAAAAACTTCACGTACTTAGAATATTGCTGCCATAGAAAAGTATTAGTACTTTTGAAAAAAAAATGTTATGCATTTTTGAAATTATAAGTACTTTTGAAATAAATGTACTTAGAATATTATTGCCTTAGAAAAGTATTAGTACTTTTGAAAAAAATATTATGCATTTTTGAAGATATAAGTGCTTTTAAAAAAATGTTATGCATTTTGAAAATATAATATTTTACTTGACTAGGTTTCTTTTCCAATCTGACACAATCCTAGGAACCCTTGTTAACTACAAGGGCATTTTCCTAAGTGTCCTGGAAATTCTCAAGATTCAAGCAAGTATTATTTCTAAAGGTATTTCTACAATGATTTACTAAACCACAAAAATATTTTGAAAAATAATGATATTTTTAAAGGCAAATTACTTGTATTTTCAAAAGAATTTTGAAAACTTAGTGTATTAAAACATATTATTTTAAAATGTTTAATAATTCTTTTAATTTAACCTCCCCCTAAACTTGATATAGTCCTTGGAAGCTTGTTGACCACAAGTATTCTTCCTCTGAGTCCTTAGGGGTCAGTTCAGATCAAAAGAATAATAAACAATAATTGCCAAAGAAAATAGTTGTTAGAAATAATTTCTTTTGGTTTAGACTCCCCCTAAATTTGACACATCCTCGGAGTCCTTGTAGATCATTAAGTAGATCTCCTTTGTGTCTTTAGGGTTTATCGAAACCAAAAGAATAACTTTGAAGTATGATAGTTTTTAAGAAGATAATTTTTGAAAACACAACTTGGAATGAAAGCACAGTTTAAAAAAAATCATTTGAAATGATGATAATTTTTTCAAAGAGTTAGTGATATACGAGGATTTTGAATCAATTTTTGAAAACCTTATTTTGAGATGATAATAAGTTTTAGAGCATAAGGTTTTTGAAAAATCTGAATTTTTTGATAAATATTAAGAAGAACTCCCCCTGTATCCGACATAGTCTGACTTTTATCTAAGTTCCTTAAGGGATATCAGTGTTGACCAGGTTTGACTATGTGGATTAGGGTTGACTATTTTGACCAATTAATAACTAAATCAAACAAGTCCTAGCTTCTATTCAAAATGAGTCTAATGTGATATTTAACATGTAATTAAAAAAAAATAGGGTACAGTGAACTGAATTAATTTAAAAAAATGGAGATAATTTTGAATACCTATTGAAAACATTTTTTTTTGAAAGGATAGTGATTCATGCTTTTAGGTCCTAGATGTCTCATCCAGTTCTACGTGGTCAAACATGTTAACCTTATGGGTTGTGTGAGACAAATATTTAATTTTGAAAACATGGTTAATTTTGAAAAGTTAGATTAATTTTGAAAATAATTAGTTTTAAATTTATTTTGAAAAGGAATATTTGAATCTAAGATTAACTGAACATTTGTGTTAGATTCGAATTTGACAAAGAGTTAATTGAATTTGAATTTCAAAAATTGGCTTCCAGGTCTTGGCGAGGCACAAGGCCTTCTTTGGCCGTAGCCTTATTGGATCATCAACCCTTTCCTAGACAAAGCCTTTTAGTGAAATTTCATCTTCAAAATTACTTTTTGGTAAATTCTGGTCTAACTAGTTTGGATTTTGGATCGGTAGCTTCGGCTAGTTTCACCAGTCTAAAGAGACCAAGTAGACTTGATCTTATTAGAATTGGTTTCCCTAACGTACTATCATCTCACCGCCACCCAATACTATGTTGTTCAAATTTTAGTTAATTGATTTAGTCCTTAATCTAATCAATCCTAATTTTAAACAAAAAAACCTACCATTAAAGCAAACAAAAAAATGATCTAAGTTACATCATAATCGTAATAATATTCTAGATTACCAAAAATAGCAATATTATGAATTAAATTTTCATGTGAATTAAAGTTACCCATCTTTCTTTTGCTTGACTGTCTTTTCGGTATTTTGTAATGGTCGTGAGTCATTCGGATCTGCTTTCGATGATCCCCTTCTTCGTCTTCAGATTTTGAGTCTGAGTTGGACTCAGGTACTGGTTGAGGCCTCTTTTGCAGTTCTCTTGGAGTTTTCCCTGCAATAGAACTTACACCTTCCTCGACTATTACAGTATTTGTTTGATTATTTAATTCTAATTTAAAAGAAGATTCGAAATCGATTACCATTTTTGTCTCAGCCAATTCGTCTTCTGACTCAGGTTCGATTTCGACTTTGGATTCAGGTTCAGACTCTGACTCGGCTGTCTGTGCTTGGACCAAGAGGGCAAGATGACTTACCTGATCCTCTTCTTCATCTGAGATCTCTTGATGAAGGTTAATCAATTTTTCCCAAATTTCTCTCGCACATCTGAATGTACCTACTAGTTCGAGATGCTCCTTGGTTAGGCCACACTGTATGATTGATGTTGCCCTTGCATCAGTCTCGATCTTCCTCAGAGTTGGTTTGTCCAATTTATCCCAGGCGATCGACACTCCATCTTCTGTAGGTACTGTAAACCCCGTTTGGATTATTGTCCATAGATCTTGATGGGCCTTTAGGTGGGATTCCATTAGACCCTTCCAGGTTCTGAAGTTTCCGCCAGAGAATAGAGGCGGGCGAACACTGTTCCATTCTTGATTGTCCATTAATGATAGATCTTGCACACAAAAAGAAAAAATAGAAATGTACCAAGACTTGGTCTTGGATTAGTAGTGCGGGAGAAGAAAAAATAGCCAAAAAAATTGTACGAGTTTCGAGGCAGAATAATAAAATATAATAAAAACAATTTATGATAAGTTTTTGAAAATGATAATTTTGTCAATTCTGATTAATAATGAAAAAGTAAGATTTTAATGTTTGGGAAAAATTTTGCTCAAATTAAAGTAGCACGAATTTCGAGAAAAATATTAAAATAGTAATAAAAAAATTTATAACAAATTTTCAAAAATTATTTGTTTTATCAATTCAGACTTATGGTGAAAATATGAAAATTCAAAATTGAAAAAGGCATAAGAATATTTTAAATACACCTACAGATATTATTTATATAAAAAAACGAACGAGATTGAGTTGTGTTGATTAACAAAAAGAAAAGAAATAAAAAAAATTTCGTAAATCCGAAAAAACTTTCAAACTGGTGGTTGCACCAGGTTTGAACTACCCCACTCTGATACCACTTGTTGGATCGAGAAAACCTATAGAGGGGGGGTGAATATCGGAAATCGTTAGGATTTTCGTAAAGAGCACGTACGCAGCGGAAATAAAATAAAAACAATCACAGCACAAAGACACAGTCGATTTACTTGGTTCGGAGCCTGTGTCGACTCCTACTCCAAGGCCCACGGTCGTTGACCGTTTACTTTGGGCAATTCTATGTACGCGCAAAATAGTTTACAATAATTTATTACAAATAAGTGCACTAACAATAATAATAAAAAATTCGATCTTCGTTACCGACGTCCGGAGTGGATAGACTCTTTCGGGGCAGCGGGACGTCGTCGGCTCGAGTTGGAGTGTTTCCGGAGCAAGGCACGAGTGTAGAAGATCTTTGGGGCGTTGAGAGAACTGATGTTTCGAAGCCTTGGTCGAGGGCCCTTTATATAGGGCCTGGGGGCGCCCCCCACGTGGCCTTTGATCCGCAGAGCTCTCGGTCAGCATCTATCCTCTGGATCCGCTTTGACCGGGGCGCCCGGAGCGCTCGGGGCGCCCGGATTGACCGGGTCAAAGTTCTATCTCCTTGGCTTCGAGGGGTTCTGGTTCGAGGTTGCGCATGGGGGCGCCCGGGAGCAGCGGGGGCGCCCGGGAGCGCGGGGGCGCCCGCAGGTTGTACTGTCGATGCGCGCTTCTTGTTTGTGTGTTTTGTGTTCGCCTTGGGGGCGCCCGAGACACTCCGGGCGCCCTGGTCAGCTGTTGCCTCATTCCTTTAAGGCTTTCTGAGCTGCAGACACACGTTCCTTCGGTCCTGCATCCAGGGTTAGTCCAAAACATAATAAAATAAAATATTAGATTATACAGCCTTAGCTGTCTTGGTTCTGACTTTGGTCCCCCAAAATAGAGCCCTAGGTCGAACCGACGCCTACTGTTCCCTCGACGGGGAACGCGTCCTCACCTACTCCTCTCGGGAGAATTTACCTGATGCCAACCGCTCCTTTGGTTGGACTTTTGCCTGACGGTCCTTTGCCAGGTCTTGGATGCCGAGCTGTCCTTCGCCCGGTGCCTAGCATTCCTTCGCTAGGGCTTTGTATCCTAGCAGCCCTTCGCTAGGTGCCCAGCAGCCCTTCGCCAGGTCTTTGATGACTAGCAGCCCTTCGCTAGATGCCTAGCAGTCCTTCGCTAGGACTTGATGACTAGCAGCTCTTCGCTAGTTGCCTAGCAGTCCTTCGCTAGGACTTGGTGACTAGCAGCCCTTCGCTAGTTGCCTAGCAGTCCTTCGCTAGGGCTTTGTATCCTGGCATTCCTTCGCCAGGTGCCTAGCAGTCCTTCGCTAGGGCTTTTTCTGCACACTCAGTGAACAACGTTAGATCACAAACAAACTTAACTTTGAATCCTTTGCCAATATCAAAATAAGGTTCGATATGGTGCTTCCTGCACCAACAGAATGGCACTCCAGGGTCGATCCGGCTTCTTTCCGTGCACGTTCTTCAAATGGTACGCTCCGGAGGTCAACTTTTGTATTACCTTAAAAGACCCTCCCCATTGGGGCTTCAGCTTGCTAACATTGTCGACTGACTTTATTCTCTTCCATACGAGATCCCTGACCCGGAGTATCCTGGCCAATACCTTTCAGTCGTATCTTTGCTTCATCCTTTGGCAGTAAGTGAACATCCTCACGACAGCTCTACCTCGGATCTCCTCGACCAGATCCAGTTCCAAGCGTCTCCTCTCCGCGTTTTCTTTGTCATACACCTTCCTCCGATCGGATTCATACCCGACTTCCACTGGCACCACTGTCTCGCTTCCATACACAAGTTGGAAAGGCGTGTGACCCGTTGTCTCCCTTGGCGTCGTCCGTTGAGACCATAAGACGCTTGGTAACTCGTCCACCCACGTGCCACCTGCGTGATCCAGTTTCGTCTTCAAGCCCCTCAGGATTTCCCGATTGGCAACTTTCGCTGCCCATTACTCAGAGGGTACGCCACGGAGGTAAACGATTGCTGGATGCCATGAGCCGAGCACCATTCTTTTATTCTCCTGCCCTGGAACTGTCATCCATTATCTGAGACCAACTTGTGTGGGATCCCATATCGGCAAAGTATGTTCTGCCATAAGAACTTTATCACCGTCTGCTCGGTGATGCACGCCAATGCCTCCGCTTCTATCCATTTGGAAAAGTAGTCCATTGCCACTAATAAAATCTTTTTTGAGCAAGAGCTGTAGGAAAATGTCCCACTATGTCCATTCCCCACGGATCGAAGGGGAATGAAACAACCGATGCTTTCATCATCTCGACCGGCTGATGGGGAAGGTTGTGGTGCTTTTGGCACGACAAGCACGTAGAGACCAGTCGATCAACATCCTTCTGCAAGGTTGGCCAATAATACCCCGAGAGCAGCGCTTTCTTAGCCACAACCCTTCCTTCGGCATGACTACGACAGATTCTCATATGTATCTCCCTGAGCACATAGTCAGCATCCCTGTCGCCCAGACATTTGAGCAGCGGTCGAGCAAAGACCCTCTTATACATCGCATCCTCGACCAAGGAATATTGAACCGCTCGCTTTCTTAAGAGCCTGGCCTCCTCCCGGTCGGACGGGAGCATCCCGTTCATCATGTAGGCGATTAGAGGTGCTCTCCAATTCGTCCCGAGCTCCAACTCTGCTTGTTGTTCTATGTCCATCACCAACATTGTCTGACTCATCGGTTGAGGAAGTACCCAAGAGCCTACCACACTGGCCAATTTTGCGAGTTCGTCTGCCTGAAGGTTGCTTTCCCTGGGGATCTTTTGTAACTGAACCTCCTGGAATCTGGCCTTCAGTTTCTCATATGCCTCTACATATGCTTGTAGTCGGTCACTGTTGACTTCGAAACGACCCGCAAGTTGCTGAGTGGCCAGCTGCGAATCCGAGTATAACATTATCTGAGTGGCACCCACGTGCTTAGCGTCTTGCAGTCTAGCAATGAGAGCCTCATACTCTTCTTCATTATTAGTGGCATGATATTCCAGCTGCACGGACAAATGCAGCTGCTCTTCATTTAGGGAGACCATCAAAATACCAATACCACTCCCTTGCTGAGCCGAAGACCCATCTACATTAATCTGTCAGGCACCCTCGACCTCCTCTAAGCGCAACTCACACAGAAAAATCAGCTAAGGCTTGGGCTTTGATGGCAGAGCGGGCTTGATACTGTATGTCATATTCACTCAACTTCGTCATCCATTTGATCAACCGTCCTAAAGCTTCCGGATTTGACACTACCTGACCCAAACTACTATTGGTCAAGATCATGATCGGATGTGCTAAGAAATAAGGTCAGAGCCATCGGGCGGCTAACAGCAAGACGTAAGCCAACTTCTCAAGCGCCGTGTAACGACACTCGACCCCTTTCAATAAATGCGCAAAAAAGTACACTGGCTGTTGTTCAACCTCTTCTTGCCTTACCAATACCATACTAACTGACTCATTCGAGGTTGCTAAGTATACGTATAGAGGCTCTCCAAGCTCTGGCTTGTCTAAGATAGGTAACTCTGCTAGATAGGACTTTAGCTCTTCAAAGGCTTTGTCACAGTCGGGCATCCCACTAGAACTTGGTGGCTCAACGAAGAGTCTTGAAGAACGGTAATCCCTGCTCGATTGATCGGGAGATGAACCGAGACAATGCCATGATCCTTCCAGTGAGTCTCTGCGCCTCCCTCAAATTTCGTTGTGGTGGCATGTCGAGCATGTTGGGACCGGGTGCATGTTGATATGGATACGGGTTCATAATTTTAAAATTTAATTACGTGCAGCGGAAGGTTTAGCATAAATAATTTCTCAAATTATTTTAATCACGTATCTAGCATGCAACCTTATGTTGTGGAGACATGATCATACATTTAAAATTTTGCAGAAAGTAAACTAATTTACTTAATACCTCGCGTAACTCGTAGAAAGGGACGAGATCCAACCGTAGTGCCCCTTGGAAGCTCCGCCTCTATTCGCGTCCACGCCGAGTTTTCTTCGGGATGACTTCGCAAAGCCACGAGTTTCGTGCCGACAAGAACTACTAGATTCTCCAAAGGCACGACAAGAATACTAAGAGAGAGATGAAAAACTAACCACCAAACGAAGAACGGAATCAAGATTCCGTGAGGAAGGAAGGAGTCGCGCCCGCTTCTTCTTCTTCTTCGGCCTCTTCTTGGTGGTGGAAGCTCACGGCAAAGGGGGAGGGCTCTAGGGCCAGCGGCACTAGAAGAGGGAGAGGGAAAGAAGGAGAGAGAGAGAGGCTAGGCAAGAATCCTTGATCTCTTGGATTGATTTCCAAGCCTTGCCTTGGTGCCTTTATATAGTAGCCTCTCAATCGCCAAGTCTCCCTTTAACGGAATAAATTTTCATAAGAAATTTATCTTATAAATTTTTCTATGAATTATTCCATTATGCCAAGTTTTTATTATAACTTAATTTATAATAAAAACAACCATGTCTCCCCTTTTATTATGGAAAGAAATTTCTTTATATAAATTTCTTTATCATGGTAAATCAATCCATTATTGATTTTATAAAATAAAATAAACCAATCTAAGGTTCATTTTAATTTCCATGAAAATAAATCTCTTTATATAAATTTCTTTATATAAATTTCTTTATCCATAATTTCATAAAACAAACCACGCTTGGTTTATTTTATAATTTAAACCAAACAATTTGGTTCTCCCCTTTTATTGTAGCCGGCAAAACAAAGAGGGTGGGGACCCTCTTTGGCCGGCCAAACCAAAGCCTATACCTCACGAATTAAACTCATTTAATTCGTCCATTAAGTCTTCAAAAGACTTAGCCTTTTTATGCTTCCGATACGTCTCTGAAAAATTCAGATTCGACTTATCTCTCTTGATCGAAAAATCTAATTTTCAACTCGTTTTAAATCCCTCAGATTACTCGTAGTGCGTGTGACTAAATAGGCTTTTGATTTATGTTGGCCATCTATAATTAACCAATTATAGAACGATCATGAGTGACACCTAGTAGTACATCATGATCCCCAATTAATCGAAAGATCAACGCTTGACCTCAGAAACTATTTTGAAACCCTTCGGTAGCTTTAATGAATCGTGCCTCATTCCCTTCACCATCTTATACCCACTTGGTTCAGGACACGGTCTATGTGTGTCAGTCCTCACTAGGCTGACTACGTCACACCTAGCCCAAGTAGTGTCTTTCTCATCCAACGGATTCTAATTACTCTCATGTTTCTGAGAGATTCATACTCGGAATATGTGATGCTCTGGCCAGAGGCTTCGAGTAACAATCCGACGATAGGCCTTGGGTATACATCTCCTCGCAAGGAGTGGTGAATCCTTTGTAGGTTGTTCAAACATCTTCGGGCACTTCGGCTTATACCCAATCATCTTGGGTTCACACCTCCTTGGAAATGCTTGCTTAAGATGTCAAAGTATAAGTCTTCATGACCAAGATGACTTGAACACCGCAAGTCAAAGGAACATCGCACTTAAGATACAGTAAGAACTTCATTGACATATCTATATGTAGATCACCATATGAAGCTTTACAGCTAGTCACTCCAATGAACTAGTTCCCTTAACTAGCATTCATGTTTATCTCCGGACATCCCAATGTCACCAGCCAGTGAGAATTAGCTGATTAGAGAATAACTCATGCTAGTCTCCACAGAATTGATAGTGTCTGTTTTTATCAATTCATCGACTAGGGATAATTTCAATATTTCACAATTGCACATGTAGAGATAATCACTAGTTGTGAATTCATCACAAATTCTCTCATGCTGTGAATTGTATTGCGGACATTCAGTAAATGAGTTTAAGATCTCAATCAAATACACGAACATGTATACTCAAATAGTGAATATTCATTTATTAAAGTAAATGATTACAATCATAAGGCGATTGCCTTAGGACACTTCTCTCATATTACTAACAGAGCAACGCCTGGACCTTACTCGGGTTGGCCTCAATGCCTCTCTCAGCGTCAATATATTCGAGGAATTTCTCGCTCCACACTCTGAAAAGGCACTTGGTCAGTTCAACTTCAGCTCATATCTGCGCAAGGTGCGGCAGGTTTCTTCCACGTCTTGCACCAAATCGGCCACTCGGCTGGTCTTGATTAAGATGTCATTCATATACACTTCAATATTCTGCCCGATTTATGCCCAGGAAGACTTTGTTCATCGTGCGCTGACCGGGAACTTTATCACCGACCGGGAACTTTATCTTAAGATAAAAGGTTAAGACAGCCACTCGGAACTCATTGAGGGTCGGTCGTCCCAAGATCTCATTGAAGGCTGAAGGGGCGTCCACTATTAGGAAAGTGGATCACCTAGTTCTTTTCAGGGGCTCTTCGCCAAGGGACATAGCCAGACGTATCTGCCCAACCGACTGCACTTGGTTCCTAGTAAACCCGAACAATGGTGTGGCCACCTACTCCAACTGGGATGGCTCGATCTACAATTGGTCGAAAACTTTCTTGTACAGTATGTTTACCGAGCTGCCTGTGTCCACGATGGTGTGGTGGATCTGATAGTTGGCGATCACGGCAGTGATGACTAGGGCATCATCATAGGGGACCTCCAATCCTTGCAGGTCCTGCGGCCCAAAACTGATCTGATGGTCTTGTGCCTGGGTGGCACTCGTCCCCACCTTGTGAATTTCCAGTCGGCGTACCTGCGCCTTTCAGGCTTGGTTCAAGTCTCCTCCGGTTGGCCCACCCGAGATCACATGGACCCCTCCTCGGACGACATTCTACTGGTTAGCTTGTTCTTCATCCATCTCTTCGGGCTCAGCCAACCCCTCCAGGGGAAATAGGTTGCGAGCGGCAAGTGTGTTCCGCCTAGCTCTCCTGTCGCTGGTATGACCGAAGGACTTCCCCGACCTAAGCCACGTCCTGGGAGACCTGACGCCCCCGTCCCCGAGCGATAGGGGCCGACCTCTTCCGGCCTATCAGCATTCTTCGGTGGTGTGTGTATTACTTTGGTGGAAAGTGCAATAAGGCTTCCACCGGGTCGGCAGACATCCCTGAGTTACTTGCTTCACGTGTCTCCGCTCCATCCCCACCCGGTCGATTGCCCCTCTAGGGTTGCGAATGGGTCCGCCCGACGAGCGACTATTCTACGGGGAACTTGGCGCTGGGGCACCCCCGACTTCCTTTCTCCGGGCGACTTAGACTTGCTCCACGTTGATGTACTTAATAGCTTTTTCCAATAGACTGTCAAAGTCCTCTAGGGCTTCCTGATCAATAAACAAAAGAAATCTCCCTCCTGTAACCCCTGAGAAAACACACTGATGAGAACCTCAGGTGTACCAGTCGGTACGTCCATAGCCACCCCGTTGAACCTCTTGATGTAGGCTCGTAGCGATTCTTTCGGACCTTGTTTCAATGCGAACAGGTTGAGGCTGATCTTATGATGCCTCTAACTGCTCATGAAGTGTTGCATGAACAACCTCTTAAGCTCCTCAAAACTCGACACGGACCCACTCGAGAGTCGATCATGTGGGATCGTTTATAATCGATAAGGGGGGGGGTGAATATCGATAAAATCTTTTTCGGATAAAAAGAGCAATTACGCAGTGAAAAATTCAAAACAATGCTAACACGGTTTTCTTTTACTTGTTCGGAGTCTAGATCGGCTCCTACTCCAAGGCCCACGGTCCTTGACCGTTTACGTTGGACAATTCTATATTTCGCAAAAACAGTTACAAATTTGGAGTACAAATACAGAATTTTAATATAAGCAATTTAAATTAAAGTACCGACGATCGGAGAAGAATTAGAAGATTGGAGCCGTGAGTCGTCGTTGGCGCTTGAGACTTGAGCACGGAGCGTTTGGAATAGCACTTGAAAGATTTCGTTGGAAGCAATGGTGTCTGGAAGCAAGGGGTGAACCCCTATTTATACAGGCTTCTTGGGCGCCTGTGTTGAAGGGGGCGCTTGACACGTGGCCTCTCTGCTCGAATCCTCATCCGCAGACTTGGCCAGCGCTTATCCCTTCAACTGGGGCGCCTGTTAGGTCACGGGCGCCTCTTTGCTGACGTGAAGGCTTTGCTTCGAGACTGCTCAAAAAGGCCCTTCTTGGGCGCCTGTCACCATACAGGGGCATGTATGATTAGGCGCCTGACTCCATTCAGGCGCCTGGGAAGCAATGAACTTCAGCCTTTGTTCCTGCAACCAGGGTTAGTTCCAAAACACAAACAATATATAATTTAAGTCCAGTAACCAGCCTGAGCTGTCTTGGTTCTGACTTTGGGCTTCCAAAATGGAACCCTAGGTCGAACTGACGCCTAATGTTCCCTCCTACGGGGAACGCGTCCTCGCCTACTCCTCTCAGGAGAATTTACCTTTTTGCCAACCGGCTCCTCCGGTTGGACTTTTGCCCAATCTTCCGGATCAGGTCTTTGTGCCCAGTCCGCATCCAGGACTTATTGCCCAACCCTCGTCAGGTCTTCGGTGCCTAGCCCTCGGTCAGGACTTATTGCCCAATTCCTCGAATCAGGACTTCGTGCCTAGTTTACCTAGGACTTTTCCTGCGCACTTCAACAATTTCATTAGATCACAAGGTAACCTTAACTTATGAACTCTTTGCCATTATCAAAACTCAGGTTCGATCTTGGTGCTTCCGGCACCAACAATCTCTCCGTTTTTGATTTATGGCAACCAGGTTCAACAAGTTAAGTTTAAAACATATAACAAACATGTTTATTCTAAGAAAATTACTTTTTGAAAAACATTTACCAAGTTCCCCCTGAAATAGTGATTTTCTTCCTGAAGCTTTCAATGATATGCAGTTTTTCAAAAAAAGGCTGTGTACAAATTTTGACTAAGTGTTTTTAAAAAAAAAAACATTTGCATACTTACAAAGATTTTACACTTGAAAAATTTCACTTTAGAAACATTTTGCACTTAAAAAAATTTTGCATTTTAAAAACTTTCAACTTAGAAAAATTTTGCACTTAGAAAAATTTTGCACTTAGAAAAAATTTCAACTTAGAAAAATCTTGCACATAGAAAAATATTCAACTTAAAAAAATCTTGCACTTAGAAAAATTTTCAACTTAGAATAATCTTGCACTTAGAAAAATATTTTGTAAAAAATTTTGCACTTGGAAAATATCTTTAAAATATGTTTTGTACTTTGAATAAATATTTTGTGCTAAGATATGATTGAATGTTTTAATGCACTTAACTTGAAAATCTAACTTGGTTTTTCAAAAAACTAAGAATAATTCCTTTCTTTTTCTCTCCCCCTTTGCTATATATCAAAAACTGATTGAAAAGTTAATTGCGAATCAGAGCCAGTTTAAAAAAATCTAAATACATATTGAACCAATTCTAGTGAGTCCAAGCAACAAAAAGGATCAAACCAACTAAATTGAACTCGTTCGGGTCCTGTCTATCCTTGTTAGCTACTTACTGACTGTTATATAACAGCAGCTTTCACTAGGGTTAGTCAAGTTAAGTGATCTGATCAAGTTAGATTTTCTAAGCTTGAACACTTAGCTTGATTATTGTTCAATCACCCCAACTGCTCTAGATACACTGACTTAAAGCATCTTGAGTCAAGGCATAGACCTAAGCATCTCAACCCAGTCTAGGTTATCAATCAAAGTGTCCTAAGGTGCTTGTGAGATGCTGGCTTCTAGATCTATAGGTGCATGCACTTCTAGGGTTAAAGCCTAGGCTAAATCCATTGCGTAGAAAACCTAGTTTTAAAGGGGGTAATGTTTGAAAAGTCTAAGTCGAAAAGCAATTTTAAATTTCAAGACTTAATAAAAGAAATGATTTTTTGAAAGATATGAAATAATAGTTTTTGGAAAATATTGAAAACATAAAAAAAATTTAAGAAAAATTAGAACAATCCTATTCTACTAAGCACAACCCTAAAATATAAGTTAAATATGTAGCAGATAAATAAATAGAAGTAGAGAAAGTTAACAAGTCAACAAATGAATCAAACCAAGTCAAAAGCATAATGTAAGTCAACAAGTCAGCCCTACAAAGTAGGGAAAGTCAAATTATTAGGAATACAACTCTAGTCTAAGAAGATGAGCCAGGGGGCCAAAATGAATCAGGGTGCCACTACTGAAACATAGACATCATGTCATCGTGTAGGGCCTGAAGGGCGTCCATGTGCTCGACGTGATGGGCCTCCATCTCCTCTCGAAGACTGTGGACCTCTGTCTCTATCCGAGCCAAGCGCTGGTCCGTGGTTCGTGGTGGAGCCTCTGGTAGATGATCCTCGATCTCGGCGGCGAGATCAGCTACGTCGATGTCCACCTCATCGTCCGAATCGATCTGGCGTCGAGCACCTCGTCGTCTCCACGATAAAACCCCGGCGGCCGAGATATCTATGGCCGTAAAAGAAAAGTTCTAGCCCCTATCTCATCAAACTCGGTCATAGTGATGACCTCCCCAGCAGAGATGTCGCGACCATGGTGATGAAGGAGGGAAGTGAGAATGTGACAGTAGGGTGTGCGTACTCGGGAATGGGTGGATACACTGACGCGTAAATAATCATCTGGAACATGTGTAGACCAATGTCTATGTCCAGGTGGTGGATCATCGCGTAGAGAAGGAAAGTGTGGAAAGGTCGCATAGCTGCAACATCTCGAGAGGTCAACGGAAGGATGCAGCGAACCAGGACTCTATAGAGAGCGTAATCCTGAATGCGTAGATCGACGGACTGAAATCTCTGTACCGTCAGATCCCTCGCATCTCCAAAAAAATAGAAATAGAGAGTATCAAGGGTGATGTGTGAATAGGGAGGATCGAAGGGAAGGTCTGTCGGAGGATAACAGCAAAATGTGGACTGAGAAGGTTGTAGTCCAAGAAAACGGTTAAAAAGAGTGGGTGTGATAGTGAGTGGAATGGTCTGTACAGTGGTAGTGTAGCAGAGGTCATTAATTTTGACCAAGTTATTATAAAATTCAGCACATAAGGTCATGTTGATTGGACTGGTACAATATACAAGTTGGTCTAGCTGGTAGAAGTTTATAACATCTATAGCTAAAGGACAAGACTGGATAAAGAAGCTTCTATTTAAATAGTGCATCTTGATAGGTTTGTAGGTAGTGTGTGCGAATTTATTGAATAAAGCTAAAGTGGGAAACCTAGGGTCTGGGCTAGGCTCGGCCCCGGGGTCAGTTTGCGTAACTCGGCGTTTACTAAACAAGTAGAAAAACTATGCATTTATTTAATGAAATTAAATTGTAAAATCAACCGTAAATACATAATTAAGTCATACCGGGGCGACATTATGAAAATGGAGTGATTGAGAGAGAGTGAACAGCTCTAGGGCGCCTTAGGAGTGAGGAAAGGATGAGAGAAGCTCGTTTTGGTGTGGTGAATGAAGCTGTGATGAAGAGTTTATAAAGGGCATAACGGGCGCCCGTGAAGGTCTCTTGGGCGCCCGTGACAGAATTGAGGCGCCCGAGTCTGTCTCGGGCGCCTGAGTTCAGGCTGCTCAGATTTTGGCAGTGTTGACTGCCTCGATTGCTGGGAAAGGTTTGGGGCGCCCGTGAGGGTCTCGGGCACCCGTGTTGACCAAGTTTGACCAAGCAATTTTTCAATCAAGCCCTAGGTTCCATTGTAATTATGATCAAAACTTAGTTTGATTAACAACAATGGGTTAGTTTGAAATCTTTTAAGATTATTCAAATTTGGCACAATTAACTTTTGAAGTGATTAACTTAATTTTTGAAAATCTTAAGTTTAAAAAAAATGAGATTTTGAGAATTTGTGTTTCAGCTGATTTGAAAGACGGAGTTTTAATTAAGTGCATTTTAATTTTAAAGATACTTGGTGAAATTTTGAAATTGAAAAATATTAAGTGAAATTTTAATTTTGAAAATTTTAAGTAAAATTTGAAAATGTTAAATGTATAATTTTGAATGTAGAATTAATTTTGAAAAATAGAAGTTGTAGAATTAATTTTGAAAAATGTAGAATTAATTTTGAAAAATATTGAAGAGTTAATTTTGAAAAATGTAGAATTAATTTTGAAAAATATTGAAGAGTTAATTTTGAAAAATGTTGGTTGGTTGGGTTGAACTATATTATTAGGTCCTAGACATCTCACCTAATTCTAAGTGACAAAACATGTTTCCTTATATATTTTGTGAGATGTATTAATTTTTATCTTTGAATTAATGTTAAATCTAAGATTTAATTAAAACTT
This sequence comes from Boesenbergia rotunda, assembly GCA_024364735.1. NCBI lineage: Eukaryota > Viridiplantae > Streptophyta > Magnoliopsida > Zingiberales > Zingiberaceae > Boesenbergia > Boesenbergia rotunda. Next base: position 118,788 of record JAGFNQ010005904.1, read on the forward strand.
GTGTTAGATTCAAATCTATCAAATAGTAATTTAAAAATGAGTTTCGATAATCGGCTTCCAGGTCTTGGCGAGGCATAGAGATCTTTTTGGCCATAGCCTTATTGGATCAACAACCCTTTCCTTGACAAAGCTTTTTACCGAAAGTTCATTTTCAAATTACTTCTTGAGAAATTTTGATCTAACTAGCTTAGGATTTGGAGAGGTAGCTTCGGCTAGTTCCACCGGACTAAACAGACCAAATAGGGTACGTCTTACCCTACTTGACTTTTTAGAAGGGCTTCCCTAACGTACTATCATCTCACCTCCTCCTAATACTATATTGTTCAAATTTTAAGTAAGTTTTTTGTCCTTAACTAACCATTCCTAAGTCTAAGCATGATAATATTGCAAAAATGAAATAAACAAGTAACAAGCAATTATTCAAGCAAAAACATCATCTAAGTATAAAAACGATTTTTATATTAGCTCCCCCTGGACTGAAGTCACGATAAGGGTTAGGCAAGATGTGAATCTTGTCCTTGAGGATCCAATATTGGTTTGGTCCAGCTTGTTTATTCAAACTTAGCTTTGGGACCCATGCTTGGACTCGGGTTCTAGGTTGGTTCAATATGGAATAGTAAGACCGTTGTCGCGAGTTGGTTCGATAGCCTAGTCCGGATCGATTTAGAACTGACTTCTGTTTTCCAAGAATCATGTCAAGATTCTTGGAACCCGAAGTGAATCGTTCTAATGCGACTCTGAGTTCCTTGACTTGAGTTTTCAAGGAGGAATTCTCTTCCTCAAGCATTTGAACTTGAGTCGAGTTTCCTTCTTGAACTGACTCGGTCAAGGAACTCGAGTTGACTTCCTCTTTCAGGAGTTTAACTTCCTGTCGGAGGGTTTCAACCCGGATGTTGGCTTTTGCCAACTTGCGTGACAAATATGAAATAAGATCGTAAAGTTCCGATTTAGGATAACCTCTTACCGTAATCCATCCGTCCTCCGAGATCGAGAGCTTTCCGGTGCCGACGTCTTCATCCGATTCTGATTTTGTTCCAGAGTCGATGTCTTCCGAGGGGTCAACGCGAGGAGGTTTGAGTGCGGAGACCCTTCTTCTTCTTCTGAGGATGATTCATCCCATGTGGCTTGCAATGCCTTCTTCTTCCGTGCTTTCTTGTTCTCCTTCAGGTTGGGGCACTCCGATTTGAAATGGACCTTCTTGTTGCACTCGTAACATGTTACGTTGCTTTTGTTCTTTTGGCTTGTTGAGGGTTCAGCTGGATCATCCTTCTTCCGATTAGTCTTCTTTTTGTTCGTTTGACTCTTGAGTTCATTGTAGTAGTCACGAGCCAAACGGACTAGTTTCGGACGATCTACTCCTTCGTCGTCAGACTCCGAATCTGAGTCAGACTCGGGTACTGGTTGTTGTTTCTTCTTCTGAGATCTTCCTGGAGTTTTCCCTGCAACAAAAGCTATACTCTTCTCGACCATTGCAGTATTAGTTTGCTCATGTAATTCTAATTTGGAAAATAACTCATCAAGTTTAATTTCAGAAAGGTTCCTAGAAGCCTTGTAGGCATCCACCATAGATGCCCACAGTGTGTTCCTTGGGAACAAGTTCAGAGTATACCTTATTAGGTCACGATTTTCGACCTTATGACTTATTGTGTGCAGCCCGTTCATCAGCTCCTGGATTCTTACGTGGAGATGTGCTGCTGATTCGCCTTCGTGCATCTTGATAGTGTAGAGTCTGTTGAGTAGCAGATCTCTTTTACTGATCTGCGTATCTGACATACCTTCGTGCAGTTCGATTAGTTTGTTCCATAACTCCTTCGCACTGTTGAAGGGTCCGACGCGGTTCAACTCTTCCTTCATCAAGCCACATTGTAGTGTCTGTGTGGCCTTTACGTCGACTTCGATTTTCTTCTTGAGTGGTCCGTCCCACTCTGTGTAGCCTTGCACCTCACCTTGTGCGTTCTTGGGTATCTCCAGTCCGGACTGAATGATAATCCACATGTCCACCTGAGTTTTCAGGTGGACCTCCATCCTACTCTTCCAATAGGAGAAGTCTTCTCCTGAGAAGGGTGGTGGTCTGGCGGTGTTATAGCCTTCTTGCATGGCCATTGAATATTATCTAAAAAAATTACAAAAAAAATCTTGTTCCAAGACTGAGTCTTGGATTAGTAGTGCGGTAGCAAAAATAATAATAAACAAATCGAGTGATATTGCACCAACCTCGATGAACGAAGAAAATTACGAACGAGAAAGAATATTTAAAATCGAAAATCCAAAAAATTCGCTCAATCGGTGGTTGCACTAGATTTGAGTCACCCGCTCTGATACCACTTGTGGGATCGTTTAGAATCGATAGAGGGGGGTGAATATCGATAAAATCTTTTTCGGATAAAAAGAGCAATTACGCAGCGAAAAATTCAAAACAATGCTAACACGGTTTTCTTTTACTTGGTTCGGAGTCTAGATCGACTCCTACTCCAAGGCCCACAGTCCTTGACCGTTTAAGGTGGGCAATTCTATATTTCGCAAAAACAGTTACAAATTTAGAGTACGAATACAGAATTTTAATATAAGCAATTTAAATTAAAGTACCGACGACCGGAGAAGAATTAGAAGATCGGAGCCGCGGGTCATCGTTGGCGCTTGAGACTTGAGCACGGAGCGTTTGGAGCAAAGCGCTTGAAAGATTTAGTTGGAAGCAATGGTGTCTAGAAGCAAGGGGTGAACCCCTATTTAAACAGGCTTCTTGGGCGCCTGTGTTGAAGGGAGCGCTTGATACGTGGCTCTCTGCGTGAATCCTCATCCGCAGACTTGGCCAGCGCTTATCCCTTCAACTGGGGTGCCTGGGAAGATGGGCGCCTGTTAGGTCACGGGCGCCTCTTTGCTGACGTGGAGGCTTTGCTTCAAGACTGCTGGAAAAAGGCCCTTCATGGGCGCCTGTCACCATACAGGCGCCTGTATGATTAGGCGCCCGACTCCATTCAGGCACTTGGGAAGCAGTGAACTTCAGCCTTTGTTCTTGTAACCAGGGTTAGTTCCAAAACACAAACAATATATAATTTAAGTCCAGTAAACAGCCTGAGCTATCTTGGTTCTGACTTTGGGCTTCCAAAATGGAACCCTAGGTCGAACCGACGCCACATGTTCCCTCCTACGGGGAACGCGCCCTCGCCTACTCCTCTTAGGAGAATTTATCTTTTTGCCAATTGGCTCCTCCGATTAGACTTTTGCCCAATCTTCCGGATCAGGTCTTCGTGCCCAGTCCGCGACCAGGACTTATTGCCCAACCCTCGGTCAGGTCTTCGGTGCCCAGCCCTCGGCCAGGATTTATTGTCCAATTCCTTGAATCAGGACTTCATGCCTAGTTTACCTAGGACTTTTCCTGCGCACTTCAACAAATTCATTAGATCACGAGGTAATTAACTTATGAGCCCTTTGCCATTATCAAAACTCAAGTTCGATCTTGGTGCTTCCGACACCAACAGATCGAACCATTGCTGAGCCGGTCCTGATAGGGTCGTCAAGAAAGCACGACATTTGACACCCTCGGGATATTGATGAAGTAAGGCGGCACTTTCAAACTTCATGAGGTGCTCCTCGGGATCGTTGGCTCCCGAGTATTCAGGGATAGTAAAGAATCATAGCTGCTTGGGGACCAGATCCTCGAGGATCTACAAGGAAAACAGGCAACACGTTGGAGGAGCCGGTGTGGGGTCGGCTAGGCCTTTTCCCTTATCCAGGCGTTGGCAGTGCGCCTGACTGGATGCGGACGCCTCTGCGGGATTAGAGTGAGCCTCGTCTCTTATGACTTGGTAAAATGCAGGTGGGAAGGGGATTGAAACACTCTCTGGCCGAACGACATTTCCCCGACCTGTCGAGTTGCCCATGGTCGAGGGCTTGAAAAACGTAGTTGCTGGGCTACTCGCATATAGAGGCAACTGGGGGGTTTTCTGGGCTCTGGCAGTCATCAGGAACTCGTACTCCTCAGGTGTAATTGTGACCATCACTCGGTTGGGTTCTTCCATCTTACGCTCTTGATCAGGCGAAATGTTCTTCTTCTAGCGCCAAATATGATCTTGTCGAAGAGCGAAGTAGCATTGAGAACTGCTCCAGCTAGCGCCCTTCCTGCAAAAATGATGATTGTTAGCAACCCACCAGAAGAATTCCTTGGCAAGGCCCTCTGACGATCAAGTCAGTAACCGGTGGAGAAGAAGAAGCAAGAGAAGAAGCAACTATAGGTAGAAAAATTATGCATACCTATAGGTGAAGGAAGGAGAGCTTTATATAGTCGAGGGAACCGACAATCTCTGTCCTCTTTCTGCCATATTTTGTCTTATGTGGGGACAGGATCAGGGGTCACTGTCAGCTCGCCGACCGGCGCCACCCCATCCTGACATGCAAGGGGCGCCATAGTACGGGTTGCCAGAGCTTGTCAGGAAGGTACTGTGCCAGCAGGATATCTGTGATTCAGACACGAGTGGTGTCAGGCCCGAGTCGACCTACGCCAACTCTGGTACTACCTTTATCAGTATTGTGTCAGGGGATAGGTACTATCGCGGATAGCGACAACTCCCGAGTTGGAGCGCACCAAAAGGATGCGCCAATCAGCTACTTCAAGGGAATGCTAGCTATGCAGCCAATAACATACCGATCGGAACATATGTGACACACATCGAGTCGTGGGGTGTTGGGGCCTAGCTCAACCAACTTAGCATTAAAACACACGGAGAGTGCTGACCAATTGACCCTAGATCGAATACTAGGTGTTTCCCGATAGGGCTAGTTCAGACTATACCCGGTCAACCATCCAATCCGGTCCTACCACACCGGGCTTTCCGAACTCTAATGGCAATGACCTGTTGAAGATTGGTGCGCTGGCTAGAGGGGGTGAATAGACGGTCACCCACGTTTTGTCGATTTCTTCCTACACGTTGTTAGTGTAGAATCGATGCACGTGAGAGAGGGGGGGTGAATCACGTGACTTTTTAAAAAATTAGAGCGCTTTAAAAAGCGTGCACAACGGAAAAAATAAAACACGAACGAAAAACCAATACAAACGACACAGGTAGTTTTACTTCGTTCGGAGCCTTCGGCGACTCCTACTCGAAGGCCCAAGTCCCTCGGACCTTTCCGTTGGGCAATCCACTAAAACTCTCTACCGGTAAACCCCGATAGAGTAGGCGAGTACAAAAGAATTGAAAGTGTGACAACCCCACACTTTCAAGTAATTAAATGCAAGAAATAAAAATTGCGTTACCCAACAACTTAGAAGATCTCCTAGATGGGCTCAGATGTTGGGGTTGAAGTTCCGACAGCGATCAAACGTGAACACGTCGTAGCTTGGACCGCAGCAGGAGAGTTTGGAAGAGAGAGCACTTGAAAAGCCTTTTTTTCAGAAAAATATTTCGATATCCCTTCAAGCTCTACAGCCAGGCTTTTTATAGAGGGGCTCTCGAGCTTTTTGGTTCTTATCCAGATCCTATTCACGTGTGCTCCTTATCCAATATTTAGCAATTAAAAATTAATTCAAAGGAGACTTTGTTTCTATCCTCATGCTTCACCGAAAAATATGAATTAATAAACAATTAAATAAGATGTAACAAAATGGATAGGAATTAATTTAACAAGAAGTGAACAAGTTTTAGCAAATTAAAAATTAATTCAAAGGAGATTTGTTTCTATCCTCATGCTTCACCGAACAAAGCATGAATTAATAAACAATTAAATAAGATGTAACTAAGTAATTAAACAAAATGGATAGGACTTAATTTACACAAGAAGTGTTTTGTAGCTTAGTCCATATATCAAACAAACCCTGTAAGATAATGTTATCAAATATATTGGAGTAAAATATATTCATAGTTAATTAGACTCTGTCTCCTAGACCAGGATCTAACCAGGCCTCAACTTAGATCACCCAAATGGGTCTAAATTGGACCGGCCTAAAGTCCCATAAATGGACTCGTCCTCACTGGTTCGCTCCTCCAGTGACTTACCTCACTTACCCTTTGTGCAGCTTTACTTGACTTCTTGACCCACCAGGACTTCCTGCCAAGGCTCAACCACTCTGGTCTTCCTGCCAAGTCTCAACCAACTTGGTCTTCAGCCAGTTGTCAGGTCCCGCGGACCCAACTGGACTTCCCGCCAGGACTCAACCATCCTGGACTTCAGCCTGGTGTCTGGTCCTAAGTCTTTCAACCCTGCACACTTAGTAAAGAGGTTAAAAACCAACAACCCTAACTTTAACCACTTTGTCATACATCAAAACCCGAGTTTGACCGTTAGTGCAAACCACCAACAATCTCCCCCTTTTTGATGTATTGACAACTCAGGTTAAAGTTAGAAAAAAACAGCAGATATGAACTTGCATAAACATGCAAACAATATAACACAAGCATAGGTATGAAAGTTGCAGCACACAAGCAGATATGAAAGCAGAGGTAAATAAATGTGAAATAAGCATGCTGTTTGCAATTTTCTAACCCTTTTACCCTACTCTCCCCCTTTGTCATTCATCAAAAAAGATATAAGCATAACAAGTTTAAGGGAGTAGAAATATAGGCTAAGTGTTAAAAAAAACTAGTCTTAAATCTATTAACTTAGCTTTCAAAAAAAAATTTCTTTCAAAAAAGATTTTTTTCAGAAAATATAATATCAATCTTAATCAAAAAAATATTTTTAGGGATTAGCTGGAACTCCCTCTCAATCTTTATCAACTTTTATCAAAATTTTCAAATGTGTTTTGTCAAAAATGACATTTTGAAAAAGTATTTTGACCTCTGCTCCCCCTGGACCAAGTAATGATTGTGGTCCCTTTTCATGTGTCTAACCCTAGTTACTGACTAACTATCTAGATGATAGTAGTGTTCACTGGGTTAGTCAAGTCAAGTAATAATGTCTAGCTCAGATTTTAGTGCAAGACTACTTGACTTGATCACTGTAATGTTGGTATTTTATGCCCAGACTTACTGTGATGCACTGACTTAAGCATTCGGAAGTCCAGGCAGTATCCTATGCATCTCACAACCGTTCTATGTTTTTGCAAACACAAACAAGTTAATCTTAATGTGTTTTGTGAGATGCGGCTACCTAAATCTATAGGTTCATGCAATTCTAGGGGTCAAGCTTAGGCTAAGTCTGCCAGTTTTGAAAATCAAATTTTGAAAGACAATAAAGTTCTTGAAAAACAAGTTTGAAAAGTCCGTGTTTAAGTTAAATTTTGAAAGACAATAAACTTTTGAAAAACAAGTTTGAAAGATCCATGTTTTTAAACTCACAAGCTTAATTAGTTAAACCAAAAGTCAACTTAAGCTTATCAGGTCAGTCCTAGTCTATAACACACATTCCTATTAACCTTCTTAAGTTGCTAAATTCAGATTCAGGAAGTGGTTTGGTAAATATATCAGCTAGGTTAGACTTAGATTCAACATGGTTAAGTTCAATTTCTCCTTTATTTACATGATCTCTGACAAAATGGTGTTTGATTTCTATATGTTTGGTCCTAGAGTGGTGGATTGGGTTTTTGGTTAAATTGATTGAACTTAGGTTATCTATAAAAATTTTGACTTGTTTAAAATCTAAGTTAAAATCTTTTAAGGTATGCATCATCCAGAGTAATTGGGCTACACATTCACCCATTGCTATGTATTCAGCTTCAGTGGTGGATAGGGCAACACAATGTTGTTTTCTACTGAACCAACTAACTAGTGAGGGTCCTAGAAGTTGGCATCCACCACTAGTACTTTTTCTATCTAATTTACAGCCAGCATAATCTGAGTCAGAAAATCCAATAAGTTCAAACTGGGCTGTTCTAGGGTACCAAATTCCTAAACTTTCTGTCCCTTTGAGATACCTAAATATCCTTTTAACTAGGGTTAGATGTGATTCTTTAGCACATGTTTGATATCTAGCACACATACTAACTGCAAAGAGAATATCAGGTCGACTTGCAGTTAGGTAAAGTAAGCTACCTATAGCACTTCTATAATACTTAAGGTCAACAGGTTTGCCATTTGTGTCACTATCTATAGTTTGATTGGTAGCCATAGGTGTCTTAATTTCTTTAGCACTATCCATTCCAAATTTTCTAAGTAATTCTTTAGTGTATTTTTGTTGATAGACAAAAGTACCCTCACTAGTCTGTTTTATTTGTAACCCTAAAAAGAAAGTTAATTGACCTACTAAACTCATTTCAAATTCATTTCCATTACCGTTATAAATCTTGTAAAAAATTTGAGTTAGTTGAGCCAAATACTATATCATCTACATATACTTGAGCTATAAAAATATCAGTTTTTAGAGTTTTAACAAATAGTGTTGGGTCAATTTTGCCTTGGTTAAAGCCTTTAGATACTAAGTAGTTAGACAATCTTTCATACCAGGCCCTAGGGGCTTGCTTAAGTCCATATAAGGCTTTCTTAAGTTTAAAGACATAGTCAGGATATTCTAGGCTTTCAAAACCTGGGGGTTGGCCTACATAGATTTCTTCCTTAATCAGGCCATTTAGGAAGGCTGACCTAACATCCATTTGATACAACTTGAATCCCTTATGGGCTGCATAACTTAAAGCATCCTAATGGACTCAAGTCTAGCTACAGGGGCATAGGTTTCATCATAATCAAGTCCTTCTACTTGGCTAAACCCCTTGCTACTAACCTAGCCTTATTCCTGACTGTTTCTCCTTGTTCGTTAAGTTTATTCCTAAAGACCCATTTAGTTTCAATAAATTTCTTGCTTTAGGTAAGGGTACTAAGTCCCAGACTTGACTACGTTCAAATTGGGCTAACTCTTCCTGCATGGCTATGATCCAATCAGGGTCAAGTAAGGACTCTTCTATAGACTTGGGTTCAATTTTTGAAATCAAGGCAATTGACTAAGGTTCCTAAAGGCTGATCTGGTCTGAACCCTTAGCTCTGGATCGCCTATGATTGATCAGTTGGGTGGGCTGAGCTAACTCGAATAGTTCTGGGTTGGTTAGGTTCAGATTCAGGTGCAGGTTCAGTCAGATCATGGTCTGGTCTCAAATTGGCTTTCATTGGGTCAGTACTAGACCTAACAAAATCAATTGGTTGGTAGGTGGTTTGATCAAGGTTATTTGGGCTAGACTTTTCATCAAATTTTACATTTGTAGTTTCTTCAATTCTTAGGGTAGTTTTATTATAAACTCTATAAGCTCTACTGGTAAGGGAATAACCTACAAAGATACCTTCCTCAACCTTAGAAGTAAATTTTCCTAAGTGTTCTCTAGTATTTAAGATATAGACTTTACATCCAAATACTTTAAGGTATTTAATGTTAGGTTGTTTGTTATAATAGATTTCAAAGGAGGTCTTTCCTAGGTTTTTAATTATAGTTATTCTATTTTGTACATAACAAGCTGTACTAACAGCCTCAGCCCAAAGGTATTTAGGTGAGTTGTATTCATTTATCATTGTTCTAGCTGCTTCTTGTAGTGTTCTATTTTTTCTTTCTACAACTCCATTTTGTTGAGGTGTTTTAGGGCAAGAGAATTCGTGATGGTAGCCATTTTCTAGACAAAATTGATTAAATTTGTGATTTTTGAATTCTCCGCCATTATCGCTCCTAAGTCTTTTGATTTTAATCCCTTTTTCATTTTCTGTTAATTTACAAAATTGAGTGAGTGTATCAAAAGTTTCATCTTTATTTTTTAAGAATTTTACCCAGGTAAATCTTGAATAGTCATCTATAATTACTAGGCAGTATAGGTTCCCATTAATTGATTTAACCCCATGTGAGTCAAATAGGTCTAGGTGAATTAATTCCAGAATTGACTTGGTTTGAGTTTGATTAGTTGGTTTGTGGGTTGACCTAGTTTGTTTTCCTTGTTGACAAGCATTACATAAGGTTGACTCAAGGTTAGATAACTTTGGTAGGCCTCTAACTAAACCATTTAGTTTAGGTAGTTTTCTGAAGTGAGTGTGTGAAAGTCTCCTATGCCAGAGCCAAGTCTCATCCTTATGGGTTAAGAGGCAGTTTTCTAAGGGACAGGTTAACTTAATTTCATAAATGTTATTGTGCCTAAGTCCTCTAAGTGTGATGTTTGGGTTGTCATTGTGTTTGATCAGACATTCATTGGATAGGAACCTAACCTTATAACCAGTGTCACACAATTGGCTAATGCTTAGTAAATTGAAGTTGAAATTTTCAACAAGTAATACATTTGTTATTATGAAATCAGACTCAAGTTCAATATTGCCTAGGCCAATTACCTTAAGTTTACCGTTGTTTCCAAAAGCAACGGTTCCTAGTCTTTTGTACTTGAGTTCTGTAAATTTGGTGGGATTCTCAGTCATGTGTCTGGAGCATCCACTGTCAATGATCCATTTGTTTTTCTACAGTTAAGTAAAAGGTTTAGACCTTAGGTTAAGTTTTTGAATTTTTAAAAAATTTAAGAAGATTTAAAAACTTGAGTTTGAATTTTAAATTTGAGTTATGTTAATTTTGATTTTGAATTTGATTTTTATTTTTGAATTTGAATTTTATTTGAATTTGAATTTTATTTTTTGAATTTGAATTTGAATTTTAATTTTTGAATTTGAATTTTATTTTTTGAATTTGAATTTTTGAATTTGAATTTGAATTTGAATTTTTAAATTTGAATTTTAATTTTAATTTTTGAATTTGAATTTTATTTTTTGAATTTGAATTTGAATTTTAATTTTGAATTTGAATTTTAATTTTTGAATTTGAATTTTAATTTTTGAATTTGAATTTGAATTTTTGAATTTGAATTTGAATTTAAGTTTGAAAGTTGAGTTATCAATCAATAATTTGAATTTGGTTATCCTTATTCATCTCACTCGGTCTAAGTCATCAATCAAGGGAGTCCTATGATTTTGTGAGATGATTTTGAGTTTGATTAGAAAAGTTAACTTGACCTTGTGTTAGATCCAAGTTTAACAAGTAGTAATTTAAAAGTACACTTCAATAATTGGCTTCTAGGCCATGGCGAGGCACAGTGGCCTTCTTTGGCCGAAGCCTTATTGGAGCAACAACCATTTTCTAGGCAAAGCCGCTTAAAGAAGTTGGACTTTTAACTTACTCATTGAAAACCCTGGTACTAAATAGTACAAGAGTCAAATTAACTTTGAAGCTAGTCCTAAGTGCCCACCTGGGCAAAGGCTGATTTTGAGGTGCCAACTAGTTTGGAGCCTCCCCCTAAATTGTAGACTGGGTGTCTAGGGTCAATGTAATGGATGTCCCTTTTTGGGACATAAAATTGATTCTGACCTACTTGCTTTGTTAGATAAGCTTTCGGAACCCACGCTTTTCGTTGATTTTTGCGGGGGTGGATAAAGGAGATAAAGGATCTTTGGGTCGATCTTGATTTATATCCTATCCCAGATTTGTTGTACATGCCCTTTTGTGATCCAAGAATAAGGTCAAGGTTCTTGGATTGGGTTGTGAAAGTTGCTAGTAAATCCTTAAGTTTTAGGACTTCGCCCTTTAGGGTTGAGTTTTCAGTTTCAAGCTCAATTAATTTTTGATTTTGAGTTTGTTCAGTTAATGTTCTGGTATTAATTAATTGCTCCTTAAGGTCTTGATTTTCCTTAAGGAGTTGGTCATTTCTAGATTCAGATGCAAGCAATTTTTTATTTAAAGCAGAGATAATCTTAAAAAATTTTTGATTAACTGAATCTAAATATACCTTAGTCGAGTCGTCCGAAAAGAGTCCGATCTCTTGACTCGACTCGTATTCGGAATCTTCGTCGTGCTCTGAGTCTGACCCGGGTCCGGTTGCCATTAGTGCGAGATAGTTTGAGTTCCTTGGTGGTTCATCGTCGGAGTCGTCTGTGCTGTCGTCCCAAGTGGCTTGAAGAGCCTTCTTCTTCTTATTCTTCTTGGGTTGATTCTCCTTTTTGTAGGGGCATTCATGTTTGAAGTGTCCTTTTCTGTTGCAGCCGAAGCAGGTTATTTTACTTTTGTCTTCACTGCTGGTGGGCTTCATTATCCTCTGGAGGTCCTTTCTTGAGAACTGGTTTTTCTTTTTGGCGAAGACCTTTCTTACTAGGTTGACCATTTGTTCCTCATCATCTGAGTCTGAGTCTGACTCTTTTTCTGATTCTTGAATTTTCTTCTTTGACTTGCCTTCTTTTGAGGAACCTGCAAATAAGGCAAACCCTTTCTCGGCCTTGGCGTTAGTCTGTTCGTGCAGTTCTAATTCACAAAACAATTCATCTAAATTAATTTTAGAAAGGTTCCTAGAAATTTTATAAGCATCTATAATAGATGCCCATAGTGAATTTCTAGGGAACGCATTTAAAGCATACCTTATGATGTCTCTGTTTTCTTGTTTGTGCCCGATTAGGTGGAGTCCATTTAGTAAGTCCTTGATCCGGGCGTGAAGTTGGCTTGCAGATTCTCCTTCCTGCATTTTTATGTTAAATAACTTATTTAAAAGTAAATCCCTTTTTGTTACCTTTGCATCAGAGGTGCCTTCATGTAGTTCAATCAGTTTGTCCCAGAGCTCTTTGGCAGATTCAGTTGGGCCGATACGGTTCAATTCCTCTTTTGTTAGTCCGCACTGGAGGGTGTTCTGCGCCTTGTACTCAGTCTGGGCCTTTCTCTTCATATCAAGGTTCCATCTGTCAGGCTTCAGTGGTGCATTGTTTCCCTCGTCCATTGGTGGTTCGTAGCCAGATTGCACCGCGAACCATTGATCCATGTCTGTCTTTAGGTACACCTTCATTCTTCGTTTCCAGTAAGGGAAGTCTTCCCCATTGAAGAGTGGAGGACGGGCAGTGCTAAACCCTTCACCTTGAGCCATCTGAAATAGACCACACAAAAACTTGTCCCAAGACTAGGTCTTGGATTAGTAGTGTGGTAGGAAAAGGAGAAGAAAGAGAAAGAGCGACTCGAAATGGTGTTGCACCAAATTCGAGTAAAATCAAACGAACGAAAAAAATAATCCAAATCTAGGCAACAATACCTAATTTAGATCATGTGTAGCGAAAAACCAAAAATCGAAAAAAAGAACTGGATTTCCCCCGGCTCTTATGGTGGTTGCACCGATACAGAGCGTACCAGGCTCTGATACCACTTGTAGGATCGATGCACGTGAGAGGGGGGGTGAATCACGTGACTTTTTAAAAAATTAGAGCGCTTTAAAAAGCGTGCACAGCTCCTACTCGAAGGCCCAGGTCTCTCGGACCTTTCCGTTGGGCAATCCACTAAAACTCTCTATCGGTAAACCCCGATAGAGTAGGCGAGTACAAAAGAATTGAAAGTGTGACAACCCCACACTTTCAAGTAATTAAATGCAAGAAATAAAAATTGCGTTACCCAACAACTTAGAAGATCTCCTAGATGGGCTCAGATGTTGGGGTTGAAGTTCCGACAGCGATCAAACGTGAACACGTCGTAGCTTGGACCGCAGCAGGAGAGTTTGGAAGAGAGAGCACTTGAAAAGCCTTTTTTTCAGAAAAATATTTCGATATCCCTTCAAGCTCTACAGCCAGGCTTTTTATAGAGGGGCTCTCGAGCTTTTTGGTTCTTATCCAGATCCTATTCACGTGTGCTCCTTATCCAATATTTAGCAATTAAAAATTAATTCAAAGGAGACTTTGTTTCTATCCTCATGCTTCACCGAAAAATATGAATTAATAAACAATTAAATAAGATGTAACAAAATGGATAGGAATTAATTTAACAAGAAGTGAACAAGTTTTAGCAAATTAAAAATTAATTCAAAGGAGATTTGTTTCTATCCTCATGCTTCACCGAACAAAGCATGAATTAATAAACAATTAAATAAGATGTAACTAAGTAATTAAACAAAATGGATAGGACTTAATTTACACAAGAAGTGTTTTGTAGCTTAGTCCATATATCAAACAAACCCTGTAAGATAATGTTATCAAATATATTGGAGTAAAATATATTCATAGTTAATTAGACTCTGTCTCCTAGACCAGGATCTAACCAGGCCTCAACTTAGATCACCCAAAAAGGTCTAAATTGGACCGCGCCTAAAGTCCCATAAATGGACTCGTCCTCACTGGTTCGCTCCTCCAGTGACTTACCTCACTTACCCTTTGTGCAGCTTTACTTGACTTCTTGACCCACCAGGACTTCCTGCCAAGGCTCAACCACTCTGGTCTTCCTGCCAAGTCTCAACCAACTTGGTCTTCAGCCAGTTGTCAGGTCCCGCGGACCCAACTGGACTTCCCGCCAGGACTCAACCATCCTGGACTTCAGCCTGGTGTCTGGTCCTAAGTCTTTCAACCCTGCACACTTAGTAAAGAGGTTAAAAACTAACAACCCTAACTTTAACCACTTTGTCATACATCAAAACCCGAGTTTGACCGTTAGTGCAAACCACCAACAGTTAGTTGCGCAAGTGGAATACAAAACAAACTAAAAGTAACAACTAAGAAGACAAACCAATTTATATGGTTCGGAGATGATACTCCTACTCCACGGCTGTCTGTAAGGTGGACGATCCCGATCCGTCGGTGGATGAGTCTCCGGAAGACCTCCGGCTAGCTCGCGTATCTCCTTGTGGGTGCAGAAACCTCACCACAACTCACACAAGACTCCTGAGCACAAAGATTACTAATTGGCCTTTAACCAAAGTCAATTTCGTCAACCCTGACCAGCCAAACCGAGCTCCCTTAAATAGAGTTCGTGGCTGAACTAGCCCTTACCAGTCGACTAGTGCCAACACCAGTTGACTGGTCCACTTGGATTCGAACGTTACAACCCAACGTTCGAATTCCAACCGACACTAGTCGACTCCACAGAAGATCAGTCGACTGATCTTTCTGTGCCCTATACCAATTGACTACTATAAGACACAGTCGATTGTCCAAAACCTAAACCTAGGGTTTCGCTTTCCTAGTACAATTCTCTCATACTCGGACTCTCACGACTCAGCTGACTCTTTCTTTGCAGTTTCAACCTGTTGCCTTCAAGTCTTCTTCGACTTTGGCTCTCGTCTCTCGGATGCATACGAACCCGCGACTTGTCCTCATGCCATCTTTCGTGTATGCCTCGAAGTGTGTTTCCCTCAGCTCATCGTTCCTGCTTTGTCCACGGTCCCTTGGATGCATACAAGCCCACAACTCGTCTCCTCATGTCATCCTTCACCGGACCCGAAGTCGTCCAGCTAAGCCTATGTGTATCCTGCAAACCTGCATACTCACATACATATATCAAATACAGGGGTGATCCTAACTTAAACTATTTGTCCAAACATCAAAACACATGGGCACTCCGAACCATAGATTGCTCCAACATGACCTATCTTCATGGGATGTCATATTGACCGACCGACTTACACATAAGCTAGGTCGGAATCACTATTCAACATATTATTAATAATGCTTAAATTTAAAAATATTACCTTAAAATACATTTAAATTTTGAAGAATTATCAATTAATGATAATAACTACAAATGGACAGAATAAATAGCAAAATCAACTTCTATCTGACTATGATTACAGTTATTCATGTTCTTCATAGTTATCACGAAAGAAATTCTAACTTGTTCAATATTAATCATTATGAAATTTAATTTTAGAGATAAATATATTAGATGAATGATGATGTATTTTATCTTCTCACTCTTTCACGAAGCCTAAATAATTAGGCGATTATAAAAAGAATATATGAAATGTAATTTTTAGATGATAAAATAGAAAATTTTAATATTGAAAGAATGAACATTATAATAATAAAAAATGAAACTGAATCGTGAATCATAATAAGTGGATCCGTAAATGCAAAAATCCAACTTTTTTTTAAAAATAATAATAATCTTTGAGCCAACGTAAATCAAACAATTAACAAGGATTTTTTAATTTTAGACGATCGATCTGATCTTATATAATTTTTTCATTGATTATCAGGATAAATTAGGAAATGCTTATAATGAACGGATCAAAAATCCAGTGTCCTAGGATTTACATTTTATTTAAAGAAAAATTCTTGTAAAATACGCCGTAGCTGAGGATTGAATCGCAGATATCTAAAATAGCAACTAATTGTCCTTCCGCTACACCATAGCCCCCGAGATTGAATTAATGTAAATCATGGTGGCTAAAGGCGATTCGCTTGCCCTCAGCGCCCCCGTCAACCCATCTCAGGACTAACACGGAGGAGGTAAATCATGGGAGCTACTAGCAGGATGTTGTGGCTAGTGCGTGGAGAAGACGGGCACACTGGCTTTATCACGTTTTGACTCCTAGATCTCATGATGGCAATACCTATATATTAACCATCAGTCCATCCCATGAGGACTTGAATTAATATAAATCTTCCGTGTGATGGGTCGGTCACCCAGGTTCGTCTACTACCTAGTCCAATATTTTTTTTTAATGGGGCGTGAACCCTAGGACGCTGGGTTTCTAGACCGCTCACTGCGAGCGCTTCTCGATTAACTCTGATGATCAGTGGAAAACATCCATAGGACCGGGTCAATCATCTTAAGTTCGTCTGTTACCTGGTCAATATTTTTTTGAATTAATATAAATCTAAAAAACGATTAACTAGGTTTTTTCAACATCGGACGATCGGCCCCGTCTCACGAAAGTTTCTCATCGCCCGCCAGAGTAAATCGGGAAGCACTCGCGGTGGGCAGTCTAGAAATCCAGCGTTCAGGGTTCGCGCCACATTTAGAGGGAAAATTCCTGCAAATACATCATAGATCGGGATCGAATCGTGAATATCTGAAATAGCGACTAATCGTCCTACTACTACATCATAATTTCGGAGGTTAAAATCATATAATCGATGATATCGAATCATGAATTATAATCATCTTAAATAAATAAATTAAGGATCGAGATTTCAAATTTCAAACTGTGATAGATACATCATCCATGTCATTCTCTCTGTACGCAGAACAGTTGATAAGTTAGAAATTTTAAAACCTCCGAGTTAATCCCCAACTAATAAAAAAATAAACCCTCGGACTACCTCCTCTCTATCACACATTCTCCTTCATTCCCGCAATAAAACTACGCGACAGTTCGTCCTTAACGTCATCCATCGATAAAGGTCGAGTAGAAAAAACGTGACTCCGTCTTTGTTGCTGATGTCTCAGCCACGTCATGCCATTTTCTTTTCCACGCCTTGACATTAATCGAAACGTAACAGCAGATCCCAGCCACGTCGTTTTCTTTTACACAAACAGCGGTTGCCGTTATATACGCGTGGGGCCTCGTATCTCCAATGAGGTGGGGACAACGTGGAGATACGTCATTCTCTTTACACTAATTAAAGAAAGTTGCGTGTTCGGAAGGATTTCACAGTCCCCGAACAGCTCGACCGGCAGTTATACATGACGACTAGTTAATTGGAATCACACGAACACAACAGCAGTAGATAATGGACACGTCATTCTCTTTATGCTAATTAAAGAATGTTGCGTGTTCGGAAGGATTTCACGGTACAATCGTCGTCACCAGCTGATCTCAAAGACTTTAAAAATTAATTTGAGCACTCGGTCAATTAAAGGAAGTTACGGGTTCTTCCAAAATATCACGGCATAATTGTTGCCACCAGGATGTTAACCATCTCGTGATCCATGAAACATTTTGATAATTAATTAGGTAGGAAATGACGATTCATTTATTTTAATATCTTCATCAATTAAAAATTATTAATTCAGATATTATAATTAATATATGAGAAGGACAGAAATACTATTTTATAAGGTTTTGACCTCTCAAATTTTAAGATGACAAATTGTCATCAGTCCATCTCACAGTGACATTTTGACAATTAATTAGAGTAATTATAGGAGGTTACAAGTTCTAGAAGGCATTTTAACCCTGGTTAGCTGGATCTCAAGACTTGGTATTAATCCTAGTTTGTTGGAATAGATCAGCTACAACCTTAAAACACTTGTTTCTTAATTTATCCTCGCCTGAATAAAATTTTATCCAATACTAATTAAGTATAAGTCACTTATAGACTCACAATTCACATAGAGTATAATCCCGGGTCAGTTTACGTGTGATCTGGCTCGACAGCCTAGAGCCCAGCCAGAAGGGAGGTGGCTAGTGAGCTGAACGACCCCGTTAGATAGGAGGCCAGCGGGCTGAGGCCTCCTGGGCTTCCGCGTCGCAGCCCACATAGTCCTCTCCTAAGTCAAATGGTTTAAGACTCACCTAGGCTCGGCTTCCCGCCGACGCGTGGCATCCCACGCTCTGGGAATAAGCCCGAGCCGAAGGAGATGTTACTCAGTGCCCCAGTCGGCACCCTCCTAGGCCCTCAGTCGGCTTCCTTACTCAGTGCCTCAGTCGGCACCCTCCTAGGCCCTCAGTCGGCCTCCTTACTCAGTGCCCCAGTCGGCACCCTCTTAGGCCCTCAGCCGGCCCCGTTACTTAGGGCCCCAGTCGGTACAACCACTCCCTGACACCAGACTACCAGAAGTTGTACAAGGTCGGCGCAGGACCGGAGCCGTTCTGGTCTCAAGTGGCGGATATCTCGCCGAGGTATTGATCTGCCTGCCACATCTTGTCCCCCCGTACCTCGACCACATGTTTTGGTGTCAGGCCGAGCGACGTCCAACGGCGCCAGTCCTTAAGTTGACAATGTTAGTGATATGAGAGAAGTGTCCTAAGGCAATCGCCTTATGATTGTAAACATTCATTTTAATAAATGATAATTCACTATTTGAGTATACATGTTTGTGTATTTGATTGAGATCTTAAACTCATCTACTGAATGTCCGCAATACAACTCACAACATAAGAGAATTTGTGATGGGATCACAACTAGTGATTATCTCTGAATGTGCAATTGTGAAGTATTGAAAATATCCCTAGTCGATGAATTGATAAAAACGGACACTATCAATTCTGTTGAGACTAGCATGGGTTATTCTCTAATCAGCTGATTCTCACTGGCTGGTGACATTGGGATGTCCGGAGATAAACATGGATGCTAGTTAAGGGAACTAGTTCATTGGAGTGACTAGCTGTAAAACTTTATATGGTAATCTATATAGATATGTCAATGAAGTTCTTACTGCGGCTTAAGAGCGATGCTCCTTTGACTTGCGGTGTTCAAGTCATCTTGGTCATGGAGACTTATACTTTAACATCTTAAGCAAGCATCTCCAAGGAGGTGTGGACCCAGGATGATTGGGTATAAGCCGAAGTGCCCGAAGATGTTTGAACAGCCTACAAAGGATTCACCACTCCTTGCGAGGAGATGTATACCCAGGCCTATCGTCGGATTGTTACTCAAAGCTTCTGGCCAGAGCATATCATGTTTAGAGAATGAGTCTCTTAAATACATGAGAGTAATTAGAAATCCAAAGGACGAGAAAGACACTACTTGGGCTAGGTGTGACGTAGTCAGCCTAGTGGGGACTGACACATACAGACCATGTCCTGAACCAAATGGGTATAAGATGGTGAAGGGAATGGGGCACGATTCATTAGAGCTGCTGAAGGGTTTCGGAATTACTTCTGAGGTCAAACCGTTGTTCTTTCGATTAATTGGGGATCATGATGTACTACTAGGTGCCACTCATGATCGTTCTATAATTAATGGGTTAATTATAGACGGCCAACATAAATCGAAAGCCTATTTAGTCACACGCACTACGAGTAATCCGAGGGATTTAAAACGAGTTGAAAATTAGATTTTCCGATCAAGAGAAATAAGTCGAATCTGAGTTGATCAGAGGCGCAACGGAAACTAAAATTGGCTAAGTCTTTTGAAGGCTTATTGGGCGAATTAAATGAGTTTAATTCGCGATGGTTCGGCTTGAAGTGGCCGGCCAAAGAGGGTGCCCACCCTCTTTGGTTTGGCCGGCCACATCAATGGGGAGAAACCAATTTATTTGGTTTAATTAATAAAATAAATCTAGCGCGATTTGTTTTATAAATTATGGATAAATAAATTTGTATAAGGAAATTTATATAAAGAAATTTGTAGAAATTTATTCTTTTTATGGAAATTAAAATAATCCATGGGATGGTTTATTTTAATTTTATTAAATCAATTATGAATTGATTTTTTCATAATAAAGAAGATTTATAAATTTCTTATAAAAAAATTTATTCCATAATTAAAGGAGAGAAGTATTTGTTTTATTATAAAGTTAGTTATAATAAAACTAGGCATAACGGAATAATTCATAAGAAAATTTATAAGATAAATTTCTTATGAAAATTAATTCCGTTAATTCCGTTAAGAGGGAGACTTGGCAAGGGAGATGCTACTATATAAAGGAACCAAAGGCAAGCCTTTAATTCCTAATCAAGTTATCAAGAGATTATTAGCTCCCCACTCTCTCTCTCTATTATTCTCCTTCTTCCTTCCCACCTAGGGCCGGCGCCCCTTAGGGCACCCTAGGGCCGGCGCCCTTCCTTGAGAGCTAGGGCCGGCGCTCCATGCAATCCAAGTGGTTGCCGTGAGCTACATACACCAAGGAGAAGCCAAGCAAGAAGAAGAAGAAGCGGATCGCAACTCCTCTCTTCACGGAATTTAGATTCCGTTTCTTGTTGGTGAGTTTCCATTCTTTTCTCTTGTTCTTCTAGTTGTGCCTTTAGAGAATCTAGTAGTTCTCGTCGGCACAAAACTCGTGACTTTGCGAAGTCATCCCGAAGAGAACTCGGCGTGGACGCGAATAGAGGCGGAGCTTCCAAGGGACGCTACGGTTGGATCTCGTCCCTTTCTTCGAGTTACGCGAGGTACAAAGTAAATTAGTTTACTTTTCCACAAAAGTTTTTAATTTATGATCATGTCCACACATCATAAGGTCGCATGCTAGATACGTGGTTAAAATAATTTGAGAAATTATTAAGCTAATTCTTCCGCTGCACGTAAAAATTTAAAATTTTACGAACCCGTATCCTTGTCAACATGCACCCGGTCCCAATAGTGGTATCAGAGCCGGTTAGTGTTCGACATAATCATATAATTGTTTTGCAGAACACTTTGTCATGATCTCAATTTTGGAAAATTTTTCAATTATGGAAACTTTCCAATTATGATAAATTTTAGATTTAGGAATTTCAAAGTTTGGAAATCCTCATGAAATTTCGCAAACTTTTGAAATTTTCTAGTTTCTGAAATTTTATAATAATTGTGAAAACTTCCCATCTTTGGAAACTTTCCAATTTTGGAAATTTTTCTAATTTTAGAAATTTTCAATTTTGGAAATATGTAAGTTTTCTTTGTACCAGAAACTTACAACCATTCTGAAAATCTATTATGAAACCTCGCAATTTTGGGCACTTTCTTTTGAGAAAGTCTAGACAAATTTATGGATAATTAGTTGACAATTTCAAATTCGAATTGGCTTTAAATTATTAACAAAATTCTTTATTTTGGATTGAGCCTCGGGGAGCCGTCTAATTTTAAAGTTAGTTGTTGTAATTTAATTTCCCAATTTTGAATGAAATTGTCATGTTTTATTTGGTTGCGTTTCCGAAACGGACCAAATTGGATTTACGACAAATTACTTTTCTTTGGGTATCTGAGCCTCGGGGAGCCACCCTTAGAAAACGATTTGTTGTAATTAATTAAATCCATGAATAAAACATGATTTAAGAGGTGATGCTCTTACATGTTGTTGTCTCCAAAATTAATTAGGAAAATGGTTTCCTATAGAGTTTTCTTAATTGAGATTTTCATGAAAATAATATGTCGTTGAATTAAGGGAATTGTCTCTTAATTTAATAAGATTTAATTTAGAGAAATCAAAGTCTTAAACATATTATTTCCGAAATTGATTATGACAATTTAGGAAATTGTTTCCCAAAACAATTCCTTTAATAAAGTATGAAATTAGAATGAGGAAATCCGGTTCCTAATTCAATTCATGAGACTTGATAAATTAAGTCACATACATACTTTATTAAGGAAATCGTTAGTCATGACATAATCATATGTCATGAATGTGCTTAGAAAAGATGAGACCCAAAATCCCTTACAAAATATTAAGGCTAACACCTTCCATTAATATGGTTAGAACCGGAGTTTTGTTTCTCGTTTGGGTTGATGGACACATCCATGCCCGACTTGAACCTCAACATGTTCAAACCATGGAATTAGTTTATGAATAATATAGTTGGAGTCAGAGGTCAATCCTTAGTTTTGGTTGTTGGACACATCCAAGCCTGACTAAACGGTTGAATGAGCTCCAACCATATTAAAACTATTTCTTGATTAATGGGTCAGCCTTAAGCTTGGAGCATCGATTTGTTGTGCCACAGCCAAGGTCGATGTAAAGAGAGGTGCAGTTGGGTGCTATGTATAATGTTACATACTTGTTAATGAGTTAACAACCCAATGATTTATGCAAACATTCAATTAGTTGATAGCATAAAGTGATAGTTACATATATGT
This sequence comes from Boesenbergia rotunda, assembly GCA_024364735.1. Taxonomy (NCBI): domain Eukaryota; kingdom Viridiplantae; phylum Streptophyta; class Magnoliopsida; order Zingiberales; family Zingiberaceae; genus Boesenbergia; species Boesenbergia rotunda. Next base: position 141,116 of record JAGFNQ010005904.1, read on the forward strand.
GATATGTAATCGGTGTAATTACCTACCTTCATAGCTATGAAAAACTTGATGGCCACAGTCATGGTTGTTCTTATCTATGGTTGGATATCAACCTATTTGGAGATGTTCCTACGATCTCCCGAATTGATAAAAAGGGTTATTCAATTTGAAAAATAAATAGGATTTTTATTAATGTATGTTGATACATTCTTTAATCATTCTTCTCACATAAACTCAATTTGTATTTCTAGGTTAATCACTCGATCATGTCTTCTCTAAACTTGCGTTCCATTTTGGACACCAATAAACTGACCGGGCCGAACTTCATGGACTGGCTTCGAAACCTGAGGATAGTCCTCAAGGCAGAGAAGCTTGCTTATGTCATTGAAGATCAACTTCCCAACCATCCTCCAGAAGGTGCAACTCCAGACCAACTAGTGGCCTATCAGAAACATGTGACCGATTCTGAACTTGCGAGTTGCATCATGCTAGCCTCTATGGTACCTGAGCTGCAAAAGCAGCATGAGCATATGGATGCTTATACCATCATCTTCCATCTTCATGAGTTGTTTGAAGAGCAGGCGAGATCCAAAAGGTTCGAAGTCTCCAGACTCCTCTTCACCACTAAGATGCAGGAAGGCACTTCTGCCTCGCAGTTTGTGCTAAAAATGTTGGGGTACATTGAGCGACTGAGCACACTCGGTTTTGCAATGAATCATGAACTAAGTATTGACTTAATTCTGAGTTGTTTGCCCAAAAGTTATTCACAATTTGTGATGAACTATCGGATGAACAAACTAGAGACTACCATTCCTGAGTTGCTCAACCTGCTGAAGACTGTGGAGTCTTCTGTAAAGCCGGATCAAAAGACGGTACTATTAGTTGGTTCCTCGAAGAAAGGTTCTAAGAGGAAGGCCAAAGAACAGAATAAAGGGAAGAAGAAAAAGGCCAAAAAGACTGAAAAGAAACCAAAGGAACTTGCCATCATTGTGGCAAGGAGGGTCACTGGCGAAGAAACTGCAAAGTTTATCTTGAGTCCTTGAAGAATAAGGTGTCCGATGCCCCATCCTCTTCAGGGGCTAAGGAATAGAAGAAGACTCGTCAAAGGAAAAGCGAATTTGCGAGTTGGAAATGGAGCAAAGATTGCTGCTGTTGCCATCGGAACATATTTGCTAAAGCTCCCCACTGGACGTGTCTTAGAATTGGATAATTGTTATTTTGTTCCTTCGTTAATAAAGAACATTGTATCTATTTCATGTTTGAATGAAAAGGGTTATCATTTAACTTTTAGTAACAATTGTTGTTACATAACTTTAAATGGCGTTCTTTATGGGAATGGAACTTTGTGTAATGGTATCTACACGTTAGATTTATCCAATGACGTTTTCAATATCGAAGTTAGCAACAAACGTGCTCGAATAGATAATCGAATAGACTCCTACACATGGCATTGTCGTCTTGGCCATGTAAGTAAGAAACGCATGACCAAATTACACCGATGTGAAATTTTGGAATCATTTGAACCCGGTTCATTTGATACATGCGAATCGTGCTTAAAAGGCAAGATGACCAAATTACCCTTTTCTGGAAAAGGTAATCCAGTGGGAGAATTGCTTGGTCTAATACATACTGATGTATGTGGACCAATGTCAACTCTTGCACAAGGAGGCTATAGCTACTTCATCACCTTTATCGATGATCACTCACGATTCGGGTGTGTGTTCTTGATGAAACACAAATCTGAAGCTTTTAAGAAATTCAAAGAGTTCAGAAATGAAGTAGAGAAACAGCTTGGCAAAAGTATTAAGATACTTCGATCCGATCGAGGTGGTGAATACTTAAGTCAAGAGTTTCAAGATTATCTTAGGGACAACGGGATATTGTCCCAATGGACTCCGCCGTATACACCACAGCATAATGGTGTATCTGAGAGGCGCAACCGAACCTTGATGGACATGGTTAGGTCGATGATGAATCATGCAACTCTTCCAAAATCCTTTTGGGGCTATGCACTTAAGACAGCTGTTTACTTGCTAAACAGAGTCCCGACCAAGGTAGTCTCTACTACTCCATATGAGACAAGGAATAGTAAGAAACCCCACTTAACTCACCTTAAGATATGGGGTTGTCCCGCTTATGTGAAGCGGACTGTATCAGACAAATTGGATGCTAAGTCTGATAAATGTCTATTTATTGGATACCCTAAGGAAACGAAGGGTTACCAATTCTATCATCCCTTGGAACAAAAGGTGTTTGTTTCAAGGCATGCTGTATTTTTGGAAAGAGAATTTCTTTTACAAGAAAATAGTGGGAGTGACATTGAACTTGATGAAGTTCATGAAACTCCAATAGACATTACAGAGACACCTAGTCTAGACCCACAACCAATACCTCATAATGATGAGCTATCAGTTGAACCTAAAACAACACCACCTCTTCGTAGGTCTGATAGGACACGCAATATTCTAGAGAGATACGGATTTCTCATAAGTGAATCGAACGACGTGTTACTCATAAGCGATGATGAACCTATCAGTTATGAAGATGTTCTGAAAAGTTCAGAAAGGGACAAATGGCTTGAGGCCATGAAGTCGGAAATGGATTCCATGTACGAAAATCAAGTATGGGACTTGGTTAACCCACCTGAAGGGATTAAGCCCATAGGGTGCAAGTGAGTTTTCAAGAAGAAAACCGACATGGAAGGTAATTATGCTTAAATCCATTCGGATACTCCTAGCCATAGCATCTCATTATGATTATGAGATATGGCAAATGGATGTAAAAACAGCTTTCCTTAATGGAAACCTGCTTGAGGATGTATACATGATACAACCTGAAGGTTTCACATCGGTATGCAAGCTTCGACGATCCATATATGGACTGAAGCAAGCATCCAGGAGCTGGAACATCCGTTTTGATGAGATAATCAAAGAGTTTGATTTCTCACAAAATCCTGACAAACCTTGTGTGTACAAGAAGGATAGTGGGAGTGCAGTCGTATTCCTAGTATTATATGTCGATGACATATTACTTATAGGAAACGATATATCAGTCTTACAGACAGTTAAAATTTAGTTGTCCAAAACTTTCTCCATGAAAGACCTGGGAGAAGCAACCTATATCCTTGGGATTAGAATCTATAGAGATAGATCAAAACGGTTGCTTGGTCTTTCGCAGTCTACATATATAGACCGAGTGCTAAAAGGGTTTAGCATGTCGGAATCCAAGAAAGGTTGCCTTCCCATCAGGCATGGGATCAACCTTTCAAAGTCTATGTGTCCGCGCACAGAAGACGAGAGGATTTACATGAATAAGATTCCTTATGCATCCACGATAGGATCTATCATGTATGCTATGTTATGTACAAGGCCCGATGTATCATATGCTTTGAGTGTCACAAGCAGATACCAGTCGGATCCAGGAATGGATCATTGGGCGGCTGTTAAGACAATCCTTAAGTACTTAAGAAGAACTAAGGATGTGTTCCTAATATATGGAGAAGGAGATATGGTAATACGTGGGTATACAGATGCCAGTTTCCAGACAGATAAGGATGACTCCAAATCGCAGTCTGGATACGTATTTATCTTGAATAGAGGCGCAATAAGTTGGAAGAGTTCCAAACAAGACACCATAGCGGATTCTACCACGAAAGCAGTCTGGATCAAGAAGTTTGTCTCAAAACTTGGTGAGGTTCCAACCATTGATGAAGCAATACCGGTTTATTGCGACAACAATGGAGCTATTGCACAAGCAAAGGAACCAAGGTCTCATCAGCGATCCAAACACGTGCTTCGCCGCTATCATCTGATCAGAGAGATTATAAGTAGGAATGATATACAAATTGAGAAAATTCCCACTGAAAGGAATTTAGCGGATCCTTTAACTAAGGCCTTGCCTCAAAACAAGTTTGAGGGTCATGTTAGAGCCTGTGGTATTGGATACCGTAGCGATTGGCATTAGGCCAAGTGGGAGTTTGTTAGTGATATGAGAGAAGTGTCCTAAGGCAATCGCCTTATGATTGTAAACATTCATTTTAATAAATGATAATTCACTATTTGAGTATACATGTTTGTGTATTTGATTGGGATCTTAAACTCATCTACTGAATGTCCGCAATACAACTCACAGCATAAGAGAATTTGTGATGGGATCACAACTAGTGATTATCTCTGAATGTGCAATTGTGAAGTATTGAAAATATCCCTAGTCGATGAATTGATAAAAACGGACACTATCAATTCTGTTGAGACTAGCATGGGTTATTCTCTAATCAGCTGATTCTCACTGGCTGGTGACATTGGGATGTCCGGAGATAAACATGGATGCTAGTTAAGGGAACTAGTTCATTGGAGTGACTAGCTGTAAAACTTCATATGGTAATCTATATAGATATGTCAATGAAGTTCTTACTGCGGCTTAAGTGCGATGCTCCTTTGACTTGCAGTGTTCAAGTCATCTTGGTCATGGAGACTTATACTTTAACATCTTAAGCAATCATCTCCAAGGAGGTGTGGACCCAGGATGATTGGGTATAAGCCGAAGTGCCCGAAGATGTTTGAACAGCCTACAAAGGATTCACCACTCCTTGCGAGGAGATGTATACCCAGGCCTATCGTCGGATTGTTACTCAAAGCCTCTGGCCAGAGCATATCATGTTTAGAGTATGAGTCTCTTAAATACATGAGAGTAATTAGAAATCCAAAGGACGAGAAAGACACTACTTGGGCTAGGTGTGACGTAGTCAGCCTAGTGGGGACTGACACATACAGATCATGTCCTGAACCAAGTGGGTATAAGATGGTGAAGGGAATGGGGCACGATTCATTAGAGCTGCTGAAGGGTTTCGGAATTACTTCTGAGGTCAAACCGTTGATCTTTCGATTAATTGGGGATCATGATGTACTACTAGGTGTCACTCATGATCGTTCTATAATTAATGGGTTAATTATAGACGGCCAACATAAATCGAAAGCCTATTTAGTCACACGCACTACGAGTAATCCGAGGGATTTAAAACGAGTTGAAAATTGGATTTTCCAATCAAGAGAAATAAGTCGAATCTGAGTTGATCAGAGGCGCAACGGAAACTAAAATTGGCTAAGTCTTTTGAAGGCTTATTGGGCGAATTAAATGAGTTTAATTCGCGATGGTTCGGCTTGAAGTGGCCGGCCAAAGAGGGTGCCCACCCTCTTTGGTTTGGCCGGCCACATCAATGGGGAGAAACCAATTTATTTGGTTTAATTAATAAAATAAATCTAGCGCGATTTGTTTTATAAATTATGGATAAATAAATTTGTATAAGGAAATTTATATAAAGAAATTTATAGAAATTTATTCTTTTTATGGAAATTAAAATAATCCATGGGATGGTTTATTTTAATTTTATTAAATCAATTATGAATTGATTTTTTCATAATAAAGAAGATTTATAAATTTCTTATAAAAAAATTTATTCCATAATTAAAGGAGAGAAGTATTTGTTTTATTATAAAGTTAGTTATAATAAAACTAGGCATAACGGAATAATTCATAAGAAAATTTATAAGATAAATTTCTTATGAAAATTAATTCCGTTAATTCCGTTAAGAGGGAGACTTGGCAAGGGAGATGCTACTATATAAAGGAACCAAAGGCAAGCCTTTAATTCCTAATCAAGTTATCAAGAGATTATTAGCTCCCCACTCTCTCTCTCTATTATTCTCCTTCTTCCTTCCCACCTAGGGCCGGCGCCCCTTAGGGCACCCTAGGGCCGGCGCCCTTCCTTGAGAGCTAGGGCCGGCGCTCCATGCAATCCAAGTGGTTGCCGTGAGCTACATACACCAAGGAGAAGCCAAGCAAGAAGAAGAAGAAGCGGATCGCAACTCCTCTCTTCACGGAATTTAGATTCCGTTTCTTGTTGGTGAGTTTCCATTCTTTTCTCTTGTTCTTCTAGTTGTGCCTTTAGAGAATCTAGTAGTTCTCGTCGGCACAAAACTCGTGACTTTGCGAAGTCATCCCGAAGAGAACTCGGCGTGGACGGGAATAGAGGCGGAGCTTCCAAGGGACGCTACGGTTGGATCTCGTCCCTTTCTTCGAGTTACGCGAGGTACAAAGTAAATTAGTTTACTTTTCCGCAAAAGTTTTTAATTTATGATCATGTTCACACATCATAAGGTCGCATGCTAGATACGTGGTTAAAATAATTTGAGAAATTATTATGCTAATTCTTCCGCTGCACGTAAAAATTTAAAGTTTTACGAACCCGTATCCTTGTCGACATGCACCCGGTCCCAACAGACAGTGACCTTTTCCTTAATACAACATATGCCTCTTTACCCTGCCATCGCTAGACATGCCTTACCCTGTCCTCGCTATGCGACAGCAGGTGGCAGGCGAGGCAAAACCTGTCAGCTTCCCCGGCTACATATACCTCTCACTCCGCATTTCCCAGGACGCGCGATAGTGCAATTCTGATACTGTTCTATTGCCTTCCATCGCCACCGTCATGTACTGACTTGACCGTCGGAGTGCCTGGCCGGGGACTTTTCCCGGCAGGTTCTAACGGTCTTTGCCTTGCAGGTTGGAAACGACCCAGCTCATCAGGCCACCTCAGCGACCTCGGCGTCCGAATCACTTCGCGACAGGATCAAATTTGACGCTAGAAGAAGGGACACTAGCAGCCTGATCGGAAGTGGAGATGGCTGATCCTTATGAGCTGAATGTGGATGTCTCTCGTGAGGAGTATGAGGTACTCATGGCTACACGAGCTCAGCAGAGGGCTTCTCAAAGGCTCTCCCAAGCTGCCAGCCAAGGGCCTCAGGGCCCAGAGCCAGTTGCACGTCGCATTTCGGGAGGACAAGGCAGGCCTTCTATGCCTGAGGGTGTTCCCGCACCTCCCCCTGCGATTGTCCCCCAGGAGCAGGTCGGCGAGGCCCGTTCGGTGTCAGCCGAGGCCTCAGTCTCTAACCCGGTGCGCGAGAGGCGACTGGATAAGGGAAAAGCTTCGGCTGACCCTGCTTCGGCCATGCCGGTACGTAGTCCTTTTGCTCCCTGGATCTTGGAGGATCCCGTGCCTCGTCATCTGCGTTTCTTCACCGTCCCTGAGTACGTGGGGACCACGGATCCGGAGGAGCACTTGATGAAGTTTGAGAGTGCTGCTATGCTTCAGCAATACCCGGAAGGTGTTAAGTGCCGAGCCTTCCTGACTACACTCTCTGGCCCGGCCAAGAGATGGTTCGACCGACTCCCCGACAGGTCTGTCACGAGCTTTGAAAGGTTCAAGAGGGTGTTCCTGCAGCACTTCGCTAGCAGCCGACGACACCACAAAACGAGTCTCAATCTGTTCGCCCTAAAGCAAGGTCCGAAAGAAACCCTTAAGTCGTACATTCGGAGGTTTAACGAGTTGGCAATAGATGTACCTACTGCCACTCAGGAGGTTATGGTTAGCTCGTTCTCCCAGGGTCTACAGGAGGGAGAGTTTTTTCGATCGCTGATCAGGATGCCCCCGAAGGATTTCGACAGCCTTCTTGGCAAGGCTGACAAATATATCAACGTCGAAGAAGCGCAAGCGGCTCGGCGCAAGGAGTCGGCGGCTTCGGTGCCTCCTCCTCCTGTTTATGGTACTAGACCCTCAGGAGGACCTATTCGTAGCCCGCGGGGTGTTAGTAATGTGAGAGAAGTGTCCTAAGGCAATCGCCTTATGAATATAATCATTTATTTTAATAAATGAATATTCACTATTTGAGTATACATGTTTGTGTATTTGATTGAGATCTTAAACCCATTTACTGAATGTCCGCAATACAATTCACAGCATGAGAGAATTTGTGATGAATTCACAACTAGTGATTATCTCTACATGTGCAATTGTGAAGTATTGAAATTGTCCCTAGTCGATGAATTGATAAATACGAACACTATCAATTCTGTTGAGACTAGCATGGGTTATTCTCTAATCAGCTGATTCTCACTGGCTGGTGACATTGGGATGTCCGGAGATAAACATGAATGCTAGTTAAGGGAACTAGTTCATTAGAGTGACTACCTGTAAAACTTCATATGGTAATCTACATATAGATATGTCAATGAAGTTTTACTGCAGCTTAAGTGTGATGTTCCTTTGACTTGCGGTGTTCAAGTCATCTTGGTCATGAAGACTTATACTTTGACATCTTAAGCAACCATCTCCAAGGAGGTGTGGACCCAGGATGATTGGGTATAAGCCGAAGTGCCCGAAGATGTTTGAACAACCTACAAAAGATTCACCACTCCTTGCGAGGAGATGTATACCCAAGGCCTATCGTCGGATTGTTACTCGAAGCCTCTGGCCAGAGCATCACATGTTCAGAGTATGAATCTCTCAGATACATGAGAGTAATTAGAATCCGTTGGACGAGAATGACATTGCTTGGGCTAGGTGTGACGTAGTCAGCCTAGTGGGGACTGACACACATAGACCGTGTCCTGAACCAAGTGGGTATAAGATGGTGAAGGGAATGAGGCACGATTCATTAGAGCTGCTGAAGGGTTTCAGAATAATTTCTGAGGTCAACAGTTGATCTTTCGATTAATTGGGGATCAGATGTACTACTAGGTGCCACTCATGATCGTTCTATAATTGGTTAAGTATAGACGGCCAACATAAATCGAAAGCCTATTTAGTCACACGCACTACGAATAATCCGAGGGATTTAAAACGAGTTGAAAATTGGATTTTCCGATCAAGAGAGATAAGTCGAATCTGAATTTTTCAGAGACGCATCGGAAGCATAAAATGGCTAAGTCTTTTGAAGACTTATTGGACGAATTAAATGAGTTTAATTCGTATGGTATAGGCTTGGGTTTGGCCGGCCAAAGAGGGTCCCCACCCTCTTTGTTTGGCCGGCCACATTAAAAGGGGAGAACCAAATTGTTTGGTTCAAATTTAAAATAAACCGAGCGTGGTTTGCTTTATAAAATTATGGATAATATATATAAATTTTTATAAACTGAAGTTTGGTTTATTATTTTCATGGAAATTAAAATAAACTTTGAATAGTTTATTTTATTTTATAAAATCAATTATGAATTGATTTTTTCATGATAAGAAAAATTTATATAATAAATTTCTTGTGAAAATTTATTCCATAATAAAAGGGAGACATGGTTGTTTTTATTATAAATTAAATTATGATAAAAACTTGGCATGATGGAATAATTCATAGAAAAATTTATATGATAAATTTCTTATGAAAATTTATTCCATAAAAAGGAGACTTGGCGATTGAGAGACTACTATATAAAGGAACCAAGGCAAGGCTTCTCTCTCCTTCTCTCCCTCTCCCTCCTCTAGTGCCGCCGGCCCTAAAAGGGGGAACCCCTTTTGCCGTGAGCTTCAGCCACCACCAAGCAACTGCCGAAGAAGAAGAAGAAGTGGGCGCAACTCCTTCCTTCCTCCCGGAATCTTGATTCCGTTCTTCGTTTGGTGGTTAGTCTTTCCATCTCTCTCTTGGTATTCTTGTCGTGCCTTTGGAGAATCTAGTAGTTCTTGTCGGCACGAAACTCGTGGCTTTGCGAAGTCATCCCGAAGAAAACTCGGCGTGGACGCGAATAGAGGCGGAGCTTCCAAGGGACGCTTACGGTTGGATCTTGTCCCTTTCTTTGAGTTACGCGAGGTAATAAGTAAATTAGTTTACTTTCTGCAAAATTTTAAATGTATGATCATGTCTATACAATATAAGGTTGCATGCTTAGATGTGTGGTTAAATAATTTGGGAAATTATTTATGCTAAATCTTCCGCTGCACGTAATAAATTTTAAAATTACGAACCCGCATCCATGTCAACATGCACCCGGTCCCAACACGGGGCCCCGCCGAGCACGCGGGCATGGAACAACGCCACGTGCATCAGGTGGCCCAGGGATGCTTTCCCGCTCGATGGAGGTCATACTGCACCTTCCACCAGAGTCATGGGCACGCCACCGAAGAGTGCTGGCAAGCCAGCCGAGGTGGGGCTCAGGCCCCCAGAGGACGAGGGCGACAAATGCCTCCCGGATGGGGGGCGGGCCGGGGTGGCCTGAATGCCGAGCCAGTGGCTGAGGAACTGCGAGAGCACCCCACAGCTGCTCGAAATATATTCCCTCAGGGGAATCGAGCGGTGGAAGAGGAGACGGAAGAAGAGAGGGCCAATCAGCAAAACGTCATCCGAGGCGGCATGCATGTCATCTCGGGTGGCCCGACGAGAGGAGACTCCCACCGGGCCCGGAAAGCCCAGGAGCACCGACTGGAGATCCATCAGGTCAGCACTAGTCTAGCCTAGGCAGAGGGGCCGCAAATCAACTTCGGGCCCCAAGACCTTCAGGGGTTGGAAGTCACCCACGACGATGCGCTGGTTATCACCGCCGTCATCGCCAATTATCAAGTCCACCGCACCATCGTGGACACCGGCAGCTCGGTCAATATACTCTACAAGAGGGCATTCGACCAGCTCCAGATTGAAAAGTCCCAGTTGGAGCTAGTGGCTACCCCGTTGTTTAGCTTCACGGGGAATCCGGTACAGCCCATTGGCCAAATTCGGTTGACCATATCCCTTGGTGAAGAGCCATTGAAGAGGACTCGGTGGTCCACCTTTCTAGTGGTGGACGCCCCTTTGTCCTACAATGCCATTCTGGGTCGACCTGCCCTCAATGAGTTCCGGGCCGTTGCCTCCACCTTCTACCTGAAGGTTAAATTCCCAGTCGGGGACCAGGTGGGAGAGGTCAGGGGTGACCAGAAGGTAGCCCGTAGGTGCTACGTGGACGATGTTCACGTAGAAAGTCGCAAGGCCCCACGACCCTTCCCTGATTGCAACATGGTCCAAGCCTCCCGTTGGTCTGAGTTGCATGAAGATAAGGAGGAGGTGCAGCTCCTCCCTGATCGGGAGGAATCCTGAGTCAAGATCGCCGCAGGACTACCAGAAGAGCTGAAGGAGCCCCTGCTAGAGTGCTTGGCTCGGAACCAAGATGTCTTCGCCTGGTCTGTTAAGGAGCTGAGAGGTGTCCGATCAGAGGTTGCGGAGCACCACCTTCACGTCTACCCCCACGCTCGACCCGTGAAGCAAAGGAAGCGGGACTTTAGCACCGAGCAGAACAAGGCGATCAGAGCGGAGATCGAGAGGTTAACGGAGGTAGGGCACATTAGGGAGGTGCAATTCCCGTCTTGGATGGCCAACTTGGTGCTAGTGCCTAAGCCAGACAACAGATGGCGAATCTGCATCGACTTTCGGGATCTCAACAAGGCCTGCCCGAAAGATTGCTACTCCTTGCCCCGGATTGATCAGATGGTGGACTCAACAGCAGGCAGCGAATTCATCTCCATGCTGGAACGCTTACCAGGGGTATCATCAAGTGCCCCTGGCGGCCGAGGACCAAGAAAAGGTTAGCTTCATCACGGCGGACGGTACTTATTGCTACACCGTTATGCCGTTCGGATTGAAGAACGCTGGAGCCACCTACCAGCGGATGATGAATAAAGTCTTTCGGTCTCAGATCGGGAGAAATGTGGAAGTATATGTTGATGACATCCTCATCAAATCTGCCCGAGCTGAAGACTTGGTGGCGGACGTCGAAGAAACCTGCCAGACGCTGCGAAGGTACGGGCTCAAGCTGAACCCAGCTAAGTTCCTTTTTGGTGCTCGAAGGGGGAAGTTCCTAGGCTACATTGTGACTGAGCGGGGAATAGAAGTTAACCCGGGGAAGGTCAAGGCCCTGCTGGATATGCCCCGCCCAGGAATCTACGGGAGGCTCAGCGGCTTGCAGGGTGCATCACGACCCTATCTCGGTTTATCTCCCGATCGGCAGAGCGAGGGTTGCCTTTCTTCAAAACCCTTTGCAAAGCTACCAAGTTCCAATGGGATACCGACTGTGACAAGGCGTTCGAAGAGCTGAAGACTTACCTTGCTGAACTACCTATGTTGGCAAAACCGGAAGTTGGGGAGACACTATACGTGTATCTGGCCGCATCAGCTGACTCGGTCAGCCTAGTTTTGGTTAAGCCGGAAGCGGCTGAACAGCAACCAGTGTACTTCTTCGCTCATTTATTAGAGGGAGCCGAGTGCCGCTACACGACACTCGAAAGGTTGATGTATGTGCTGTTGTTGGGTGCCCGAAGACTTCGTCCTTATTTCTTGGCGCATCTTATAGTGGTATTGACGAACAACAACCTGGGTCGGGTAGCCTCAAATCCTGAAGCATCGGGGCGACTGATCAAGTGGACTACCGAGTTGAGTGAATATGACATCCAATACCAGCCTCGACCAGCTATCAAGGCTCAAGCTCTAGCTGACTTCTTAAGCGAGTTGCATTCAGATGAGATTGAAGAGGCGTGACAGATATATGTGGATGGTTCGTCCGCTCGGTCGGGAAGTGGGATTGGTGTTCTGATGGTCTCTCCTAGCGGAGGGAAAATGCACCTGTCTGTGCGATTGGAGTATCAAGCCACCAATAATGAGGCCGAGTATAAGGCCCTCATAGCTGGATTGCAGGCCGCTAAACATGTAGGGGCGGCCCGAGTGATGCTCTATTTAGATTCTCATCTAGTTACGCAACAAGTGGCTGGAAGGTTCGAGGTCAACAGTGATCGGCTGCAGGCTTTCGTAGAAGCTTATGAAAGCTTAGGGATGAATTCAAAGAGGTACAAGTGAGGAAGATCCCAAGGGAGGAGAACTTCAAGGCGGATGAGTTGGCTAAGCTGACTAGTTCAGTTGGCTCATGGGTGCTTCCTCAGGCGGGCGGTCCGACGCTGCTAGTCATGCAGATAGAAAGACAGGCTGACCTAGAGTTGGAATCCGACTGGCGAACCCCGATTATCACCTACCTCGCCCGGGGAACCTTACCGGCTGACCACGAGGAGGCTCGGTGGCTCAAGAAGCACGTGTCCCGATTCACCCTGGTCGGCGACGCCCTCTACAAGAGATCGTTTTCTCGACCTCTCCTCAAGTGCCTAAACGAAGAGGATGCTGATTATGTCTTGAGGGAAATTCATCTGGGGATCTGCGGACACCACGCTGGCGCTCGGGCGACGGCTCGGAAGGCGATAATGTCAGGATATTATTGGCCCACCCTGCAGAAAGATGCCAACGAGTTGGTCGCCAAATGTCTATCCTTCCAGAAGCACCAATGCCTACCCCACCGACCCACCGAAGCCATGAAGGCGTCAGTAGTCTCTTGCCCTTTTGGCCAATGGGGCATGGACATCGTAGGACCATTCCCGACTGCAGTTGCTCAGAAGAAATATTTGCTGGTGGCAGTCGATTACTTTTCCAAGTGGATAGAGGCGGAGGCCCTGTCGCGCATCACCGAGCTGGCGGTAATGAAGTTCTTGTGGCGAGACATATTGTGCCGATATGGAATCCCACACAAGCTTGTCTCGGATAACAGGAGACAGTTTCAAGGTAGGAAGATACAAGAGTGGTGCGCTAAATATGGCATCAAGCAGGCTTTCACCTCTGTGGCCTACCCCCAGAGCAACGGCCAAGCAGAAGTGGCCAATCGGGAGATTCTCAGAGGGTTGAGGACTAAGCTCGACCACGTTGGCGGAACATGGGTAGAGGAGCTCCCGAGCATCCTATGGGCCTTGAGAACCACTATCAAAGAAACAACTGGATGCACACCTTTCCAGCTGGTTTATGGAACCGAAGCAGTGATCCCGGTGGAGGTCGGGTGTGAATCGGATCGAAGGGCAGCATATGATGACGATAATCCGGAAAGACGACGTTTAGAACTGGACCTAGTCAACGAAATTCAAGACAGAGCAGCGGCTCGGATGTTCGCGTATAGGCAGAAGATGAAGCAAAGGTATGATCGAAGGGTGCTGCCCAGAGCCTTTCAAGTGGGCGACCTTGTCTGGAAAAGAATCAAGCCAGTGGGAGACGTAAGCAAACTGGAGCCGCAGTGGGGAGGACCCTTCAAGGTTGTCCAGAAACTCTCTTCGGGAGCGTATTACTTAGAAAATGAGAAGGAAAAAGGTTGGATCGACCATGGAGTGCGATCCACCTTCAGCCCTATCTGGCTGCCGAGTGGCAGGTGATGATGTAAATGTAAAACACATCTGGCAAGTGGAAGCATCTGGTCCTTACCCCGCTCACAGATGTACCAGACTCTCGAGCTATATTTCCCGCAGCTCGGCTGCTCAGTAAGACGCGTGGCATCCCACGCTCTTTGAGTCCTGCCCGACTGTGTGCGCTAATTTCCCGCAGCTCGGCTTGACCGACTGTGTGTGCTATATTTCCGCAGCTCGGCTGCTCAGTAAGACGTGTGGCGTCCCACGCTCCCTAGGTCCTGCCCGACTGTGTGCGCTAATTTCCCGCAGCTCGTCCTGACCGACTGTGTGTGCTATATTTCCCGCAGCTCGGCTGCTCAGTAAGATGCGTGGCGTCCCACGCTCCCTGAGTCCTGCCCGACTGTGTGCGCTAATTTCCCGCAGCTCGGCTGACCGACTGTATGTGCTATATTTCCCGCAGCTCGGCTGCTCAGTAAGACGCGTGATGTCCCACGCTCCCTGAGTCCTGCCCGACTGTGTGCGCTAATTTCCCGCAGCTCGGCCTGACCGACTGTGTGTGCTATATTTCCCACAGCTCGGCTGCTCAGTAAGACGCGTGGCGTCCCACGCTCCCTGAGTCCTGCCCGACTGTGTGCGCTAATTTCCCGCAGCTCGGCCTGACCGACTGTGTGTGCTATATTTCCCGCAGCTCGGCTGCTCAGTAAGACGCGAGGCATCCCACGCTCCCTGAGTCCTGCCCGACTGTGTGCGCTAATTTCCCGCAGCTCGGCCTGACCGACTGTGTGTGCTATATTTCCCGCAGCTCGGCTGCTCAGTAAGACGTGTGGTGTCCCACGCTCCCTGAGTCCTGCCCGACTGTATGCGCTAATTTCCCCAGCTCGACCTGACCGACTGTGTGTGCTATATTTCCCGCAGCTCGGCTACTCAGTAAGACGCGTGGCGTCCCACGCTCCCTGAGTCCTGCCCGACTGTGTGCGCTAATTTCCCACAGCTCGGCCTGACCGACTGTGTGTGCTATATTTCCCGTAGCTCGGCTGCTCAGTAAGACGCATGGCGTCCCACTCTCCCTGAGTCCTGCCCGATTGTGTGCGCTAATTTCCCGCAGTTCGGCCTGACCGACTGTGTGTGCTATATTTCCCGTAGCTCGGCTGCTCAGTAAGACGCGTGGCGTCTAACGCTCCCTGAGTCCTGCCCGACTGTGTACGCAAATTTCTCTTGCTTCGCCAGCAAGTTATAAGTGGACTGGCTTCCACGCCCCACTTGGTTCAGTGTCTCCGATCGGACGCGTGGCGGCCCACGCTCCTGAGAATCGGCCTGAGTCAGCGGTTGAACTTCCATCTTCTAACAAGGCACATTCATCCCCTGGCTCGGTCCTGGGCATGGCGCAGGGCAACCCCAACCCTCCC
This sequence comes from Boesenbergia rotunda, assembly GCA_024364735.1. Taxonomy (NCBI): domain Eukaryota; kingdom Viridiplantae; phylum Streptophyta; class Magnoliopsida; order Zingiberales; family Zingiberaceae; genus Boesenbergia; species Boesenbergia rotunda. The sequence goes on from JAGFNQ010005904.1 coordinate 156,500, forward strand.
CACCTGTTAACTCGCCAAGTGTGAGAAATTCTCGAAGTTCTAAGGCAAGAAACATCCCTTAAACATATGGCTGATTGGGGTGCCCCCTAAGTCGGGACCAATCGGAAGACGGGCGGCCCGACAAAACCACCCGGAGTCAGCAACTCAGGCAGAACGCTGTGAATGGCCTAGGAGGACAAGTTCCTTCAATCAATGCTTAGGCGCTCTCCCTGGCTCAAACCGCTCATCTATGACTGATTCGTCATTATGCTTAAGAGTGCCTCGTCCCTGCACGGGAGTATGGAATCTTCTGGTCTGGGTAGCTCGCGAAGACGGAAAACCTAATACCCGCGACAACCGCAACAACACACAATGGCTTGAGAGGAGTCCTCGCGCAGGTTAGTAACGCCCGTTAGGGTGGTTGACTCGTAAAAACAAACAAGTATATGCAAAGGAAAAGGTGGCATTTTATTATCAAGGGTGATCACAAGATGAATGCTTAGTCCCTCTCGGGCTAATAAAGATACAGTGATCGGGCCTCAGCAGTAACCACTCCTAACTCATGGGGCTCGGCTGATCTTCTTCGAGGCCTGACCTTTGAGCAGGGAGTCGGTGTAGCCTTTGAGGCGTTGAATACGCCGCTGGACGGCCTTGAGTACGGACGTCTAAACCGCGTATTTTTGCTTAAGCTCGCGGAGCTTTGCGGCACTAGCGTCTCGCTCCTCCTCTTTGGCCTTCAGATCGGCCCGCAGGATAGAGACAAGGTGATGTGCCTCGAAGAGCTGCGCCTTGAGCTCAATCCGCTCCTTATAAATCCAAACTGATGGCGCCACCTGTTGACAGCAGGAGGCAAGGGTCAGAAGCAAAAGGAAAAAAAATAAGAGCAAAACCTTTCATAAGCTGAAGTTTCTCGGGTCAGGCCTAGGAGCTCTCGCCCGAGCAGAGTTTCCAGACTCTCGGCTGGACGAAGCTTCACACTTCCTGTCCAGACCACCACTTGAACACGAGTCACTAGACAGGGTCCGAGGGGTGGCGGCCGGTGGAGAGACTGGTTCAGGAGAGCCAGCGGCAGCATCCTCACCCACAGAGGCCCAGGAGTCGGAAAGGGGCAAGGAGCATGCAAGCAATAAGCCTCCCCAGACTGGCATTTGCTGAGATAGGGGGTATATGGTAATACCCCCTCCAGCGATCGTCGAGCTGGTATTGCCAGCCGGTCGGCGTACGAAACCACTCTGGACCGAATGACGGCGGACGATAGGGACACCTCCCTTCGAACTCCCCGCTGACGTGCCCCTCCAAACCCTCCTCAAGGAAGTTGCAGAAGAGGAAGTCCTCGGGAGTTGGAGTGCTCAGGGAGACTATCCTCGTCGGAAGAGGGCAGACATTAACTCCCTTAGCGGAAGAGGATGCTCGAGACAGACTTCCCGACTGCGGAGCGGCAAACTCGCGAATCGGCGGAGAAAGGGGCACCTCGGGGGCAGGAGAACTGTGCCCCGGAAGGGGGGCCACATGGGAAGACGATGGCGCCGCGGCAGTAGCTTCTGCAAAAGCCGGCGCCCGGGCTCGCTTCGCTCGGCAGGGAGGAGCGGGAGTGCTATGTGGAGATGAGAAAACGACCGAGCGGAGCGCATAATGACATGACTTCGCTAGTAGACCCTTCGTATCCAATACCCTCATAAGGGAATCCTGGCATGGCTTCAGTAGTTCCTTCCCTCGGCACGAAGTACCTTCGCCGGGGAAGATGTCGGTGCTGAGCTTCCTAGCTGATGGAGGTGAACCAGGAGGAAGCATCATCTCCAAAAACTCTTGGTCCCCGTCTTCCGAGGAAGAGTATGAGTTATCTGAGAGAGCATAGGGCCCTCTCAAAGAAAATATTTCTTCGGAAGAGTCAGTAGACATGTGAGAAGATGGACGAGGATGTCGGTTCCACGGGCTTTCTTCGGAAGCAAAGATGGCAAAGGCCGCCTATGTATAGGAGGAGGAAAAACATCTCAGCCATCCGTGGGAGACCTCGGTAAACCGCAAGATCGGGCGGTCAGTCCCGCTAAGGGAAGCCGTGGAGAAGTGGTAAAGATGGAGTAAAGGCGAAAGGGCTACTTGACGCCCGAAGCATTTATGACTGGTGATGGACGCTTCGCTGCTCGACGCGTCGAGTCACCCGAGTCCTGTTCCATCACTCATTAAAGCAGACGTCTGAGACTGAGATACGAATTGCTCCGATGGGACAAGTGTAGAAGGGATCTCATAGACTGGCCAGCTCCTGTCAAGCCCTGGGCTTTGGGCATGGCCGGTCGCATGGCGGCCCATGCTTCCCGGGGTTCGACCCAGCCGAACGGCTAAATCCTTGTGGGAGAGTCCAGTCCCTTAGTTCGACAGTTTACACAAAAGGAAGCGATCCGAGCTGGGTGCTCTGTTTTACGATCCTGGGGATCGCTGACAGAAGGAACAAACTGGAGAAGTTGGAGGGGGAACGAAGAGGGTCCAATCGGCAAGGTAAAAATGTTACATCGCTCAAAACCTGCCACCCTCAAAAGTACACAAACGGAAAGGCAGAAAGCACGGAAGGCTTGGCCTTCACTTGAAGGGCTCATCGGTCACGCTGGGTAGGTCTTCACACATGTCCTCAAGACTCACTGCTGTGGGAGGCAGGTCGGGAAGCATATACCCGCCAAACCTGAGTCGACGGAGGATGTTCAGCCCTTGCGACATCATTACATCCATGAATCACTTGGAGATTTCGGCCACGTGGGTAGGGGCGTTAATGCACTCCTGATCGGTCAGACATCGGGGGGGGGGGGGGGGGGGGGGGGTCGGAAGTGTCGGGGGTGGTAGAAGGGTTGGTGGGTGATGTGGTAACTGAAGGATCGGCCGCAACAGCGGGGTTAGGGGCAACTGCAGAGGCAATTGCTAGTAGGCAAACGAGGGAGTCTTCAATAGGAATTGCGACCGGAGAGTCAACAGCGGGAACCACGTAGGGAACAATGGCCAAAGAAGCAGAGCGGGCTTCTGGCTCGGGAGCTACTCTCTTTTTCTTCTTCTTCTTCTCCAGACGTTTGCTGGAAGAAGGGAGGGGCGAGCCCCCTGTTGGGGAGGACGCTCGCGCGGCGTTTGGAAGGAAGGCGCGATTGGACAGTAGCGGACGGAGCAGTCTCGGAAGAAGTAGGGGCCGACCACTATACAGTCGGGGTCGGGTTGGCCGGGACGACCTCTGCTACAGTACCTCCTCTAGCAGCCCACATAGAGGCAATCCGAGTCTGTAGCTCGACCCTTTCTAGCCTGAAACCGCCCTTCAGGGCTGTAGACAGCAGTAGGGAAACTGTGAAAGCAAAGCAGGTTCATGCATGACTAGGAGATATACCTGGCAAACACCGGGAGACTTACCAGTGCCAGATAGAGAAGGAGTGGGGCTCGGGCTAAGACCGAAGGTGGAAAGAATCCCCTCCTTTAGTAGAAGTCCGCCATGAAAGTGCATGTCCTCCAGTTCGGCGGTAACATTCAAGTAGGCGGCGGAAGTGCGATAATGTCTAGGGAGAGTCTCGAAAATGGGAAGTCCGTCGACCTAAGTGGTGGGCCAGCCCGGGGCGGGGATGGGCCCAATGAAGAAGTACCGTTCCTTCCAGCCTTTGTGTGAAGTGGGCAGACTCAGAAGGAAGGAAGCTTTGGCTCGGGCCTGGAAGAACAAGTCGCCTACTTCTTGCTGTTTGGGGTAAAAGAAATAATGGAAATTCTCTTGTACAAGGGGAATCCGGAGAAGTGAGAAAATGATAGCCGAGCCGCATATCAGACGAATGGCGTTGGGGGCCAGCTGAGATAGAGGAATCTGGAAGTAGTCACAGACGGTGACAATGAAAGGATGGACGGGGAAACGGAGGCCTGCTTGAAGATGATCCCGAGACAATGCAATGTAGCCCAAGGGGGCAAAAGTCGGGCGCTGGTGTGATTTAGGCAGGAGTAAGCGGTGGTCGTGGGCAGTGATTAAGAAGTCCGATTGTATTTGGGCCAGGTCATGGGCAGTGAGGGTGGTTATCATAGTGGTGTACCAAGGCCGGGAAGGGGGTGGAGATGAAGAAGAGGAGGCCATCGAAAATGGAAGAAGTGAGGAACTAACCGGTGAAAAGGAGTCGTCGGAGAAAGGTCGAGACGAGGTAGCCGTCGCAACCCTAGTGGCACTCAGAGCGGCGGAGGACAGCGGGCAGTTTCGAACGCGTGGAGAAGAACAAGGAGGCGAGAGGTTTCATTTATGGAAGTGGGCGAGGAGCGCCAGTCGTCCGATGAGCGACTGTGAGAAACATACGACCCAGCCGAGGCCGTTTGATCAGACTCGGGCGATACTAGAGATGACGGAATACGGGTGCCTTAGAATATTCGAAGTAGATGATAGCCTGCCCTTCCGAGGGGGGCGCCAGGCTCGAACCAGATCTGAGGTCCAGTCAGTCGGACTGCGTGCCTCCTTCGACTAGACTTGAGGGAGATGCTTATGATCCATGGCCAGCTTACGTGTGATCTGGCCCGGCAGCCTGTGCGCCCAGCTAGAAGGGAGGTGGCTAGTGAGCTGAACGACCCCATTAGATAGGAGGCCAGCGGGCTGAGGCCTCCTGGGTTTCCGCGTCGCAGCCCACATAGTCCTCTCCTAAGTCAAATGGTTTAAGACTCACCTAGGCTCGGCTTACCACCGACGCGTGGCGGCCCACGATCCGGGAATAAGCCCGAGCCGAAGGAGATGTTACTCAGTGCCCCAGTCGGCACCCTCCTAGGCCCTCAGTCGGCCTCCTTACTCAGTGCCCCGGACGACACAACCACTCCCTGACACTATACTACCAGAAGTTGTACAAGGTCGGCGCAGGACCGAGGTCATTCTAGTCTCAAGTGGCGGATATCTCGCCGAGGTATTGATATGCCTGCCACATATTGTCCCCTCGTACCTCGACCACATGCTTTGGTGTCAGGACGAGCGATGTCCAACTGCGCCAGTCCTTAAGTTGACAATGCCCCTTTCCTTAATACAACATGCGCCTCTTTACCCTGCCATTGCTGGACATGCCTTACCCTGTCCTTGCTATGCGGCAGCAGGTAGCAGGCGGGGCAGAACCAGTCAGCTTCCCTGGCTACATATACCTCTCACTCCGCATTTCCCAGGTACGCGCGATAGTGCAATTTTCCTACTGTTCTATTGTCTTCCATCACCACTGTCGTGGACTGATTTAACCGTCGGAGTGCTTGGCCGGGGACTTTTCCCGGCGGGTTCTAACGGTATTTGCCTCGCAGGTTGGAAGTGGTCCAACTCGTCACGCCACCTCAGAGACCTCGCCCTCCAGGGGACTCGCTCAGCTGTAAGGGCGTCCAACTCACTTCGCGACAGGATCATATACCATGTGGCATAAAGTATCTATTACATATTAAAAAGGGACCAGAAATACAAAACTAATTAAATCGGGACTGATCTAGCTCGGAAGATGTCATGGTCGTGCTCAGGGAGAAGTTGTGGCAAGCGTCTCCCAAGAGGGAGACTCCGTGACAAATGGTGAGTGAATTAGGATAAGGCCGAACAAAACCTGGAGGCATAATGGAAATGGCTCGAACAGAAACTCTGGCAATAGGTCTCGGGTGACCATCATGGTCTTAGGTGGGAACACTTAGTCTCAACGACTCTCAAAGATGCCCTTTATAAGATATTATAATATAATAATGAGAAATAATTAAAAAGACTTTAAGGCGTCTTCAGGATATAAAATGAGGCTACAATGATTAGAAGGTGATGGTAATCTATACAGGGTAGGATCCAGTGACGACCATTAATAATAGATATTAAAGATAATCATTAAAGAGATAACATAAATATTAAAGAAGATCATTGATCACATAAAAAGAATAAAAGGAGACCTAGACATGAAAAAAAAAGATATGCATCATTCTGAACTCTCTTTTTTTTCCCAACTGATCCGGTCGGGCGTCTTTGTGAGTTAGCCAGTTGGTTTTCTTTGCGCAAGCCGGGAGCCTGGTCAAATCCGGCCCAGCCGAAGACAACTTGATGAGGACGACCCAGGCCCGTCGAGGTCGGGTACTCAAGGTTGGGCCCTTGAGGTCGGACGCTCGGGTTGCACCCCCGAGACCGAGTACTCTAGGTCGGGCCTTCGAGGTCGGCCGCTCGGGTCGCTCACTCGAGGCCGAGCACTCGAGGTTGGACCTTCAAGGTCGAGCACTCGAGGTCAGTCCCTTGAGGTCGGACACTCGGGTCACACACCCGAGGCCGAGCACTCGGGGTTGGGCTCTTGAGGTCGAACACTCGGGTCGATCACCCGAGGCCGAGCACTCGAGGTTGGACCTTCGAGGCCGAGCACTCGAGGTCGGGCCTTCGAGGCCGAGCACTCGAGGTCGGGCCCTTGAGGTCGGACACTCGGGTCGCACACCCGAGGCCGAGCGCTCGGGGTTGGGCCCTTGAGGTCGAACACTCGGGTCAATCACCCGAGGCCGAGGACTTGAGGTTGGATCATCAAGGTCGGACACTCGGGTCGCACACCCAATACCGAGCGCTCAAGACCGGGCATTCGGGGTCGGGCACTCGCGGTTTCCGGGTACCCCAGGTCATATACTCCGACGCTGTTCCAAAGATGGAAGCGGATAGGTCCTCGTAATAAGAGATCCACGCCCGCCGTGAGGATCTGCTAAACTCTTCATTAAGTGGAAAAGACCTCTGACATAATCATTACTTAACACAGCCGCCAAGCATTAATTGGGATCAGAAGGGATAGATTTACAGATTGTCAGGTGGCTATGGCAGCCTCACCCCGCGGCTGAGGTGGCCAGTAGCTCAGTCTGACCCCTGATCAACTCTTAATGGGATGTGACAGCTTACTTGACGGGGGATTTCTCCCCACTCCTATATAAACCCCGTTTGAGCTCCAGAGAAGGGATCGCTGCCATTTTTGCAACCACACTACCACTTTGTGAGCTCTATTTTGGTCCGAGCTGAGTGACTTGAACCTGATGTCTATTTGGGCCCGAGTCCGACCTCCTAGCTACAGTAGACTGGGTTGTCTTAGTCAGACCGAGTCATCCGAGTGAGAACCGGTCTTCGCTTGTTGACAGGATCAAATTTGGCGCCGTCTGTGGAAAATCCGCCTGATCGAAAGCTGAAGATGAGTGATTCTAATCGGATACCTGTGATGCTTGTTGGGGACGAGATGGCTAGAGAGGGGGGGTGAATATAGCCAGACACTACAAGTCTTGCTCTTTTGTGAATTTCTGCACTTCAAGGGTTAAGCAGCGGAATACAATTGCAGAAACGAAGAACAGCAAATAAAAACACAGAGAAAGCAAACCGACGCTAACACCATGATGTACAAGGTTCGGGGATAACTTGCCCCTACTCCTTGGCGTGCCCGTAAGGTAGGCGATCCCTTGATCGTCGGCAGATCAAGCCCCGGTGAACACCGGATATCAAGCGCCTCCTTCTCGGTGGAGAAACCTCTCCACAATCGCCTCAGTAGATGAATACAGGATAAGCACACGAGACACTCGAGAAGACAAGCTCACAAAGCTCTCACAGGAATGCAACAAGATCGCTCAAGCACAAAGCAACAGAGCACGAACACAGCCCAGCCAAACTTCTCCCAGTTTTCTGTCTGTGTCGCCTCATCTCCTCTGCCTCCGCTTCATCACTTAAGCTCTGCTCACCATCACAAGCTTCATCAGCATCCACTGAGCCAGCCTGAACCCACTGACCTCCCTGAGCACTCAGTCCACTGAAGACTCCCTCTCCAGCTGAGCCTCCGTCAGTCGCCAGCTGCGTCCGTTGCCCGTTGAAACCTGAGAATGAGAAACAGCCAAACCTGCTCAACGGAAAGCCTCCCATTGACCCTCCTTAAGTGTTTGAATCACCTGCTATCACCTGCACACTCCAATAGAGGCTTAGCAATGCATATCAAAACATATCAGCAATGTATCAGAGAATCGACAGTGAAAATAGACACGATCAGAGCTTCTGACAGCGTATTTGAATTAAAGTTCTGCGCCTGATCGGTCACCAGACCGATCAGGAAGGACCCTGATCGGTCACCAGACCGATCCACAGTCTTCTGCATACTCCTGATCGGTCACCAGACCAATCAGGCTCCAGCCTGATCGGTCACCAGACCAATCAGGCTGAAACTTTAATCAAATCCTAGCTACGCCTGATCGGTCACCAGACCAATCAGGCAGCTTCCAGACCAATCAGGCTCCATCCTGATCGGTCCAGCGGAAATCAAATCCTAAGTCTTTGATCGGTCACCAGACCGTTCAGAGCCTGATCAGCAGGCGAACTCAACTCACTGTTCGCTCCCTGATCGGTCACAGACCGATCAGGAGCTGTGCAGTGAGTGAAACACACACTCCCTGATCGGTCACCAGACCGATCAGACATCGCTGGATCGGTCACCAGACCGATCCACGAAGGAGCAGCGTGCCAACTCCCTGATCGGTCACCAGACCGATCCAGGGACACATACCTAGCCTTCCAAGCTAGGATTTCATTCACCTTAGCCCTCCAAGCTAAGGATTTTTCAATCTAACTCTCCAAGTTGGGAATTTGCACCTAACCCTCCAAGTTAGGACTTTTCACTTAGCCCTCCAAGCTAGGACTTTTCACCTAGCCCTCCAAGCTAGGACTTTTCACCCAACCCCTCCGAGTTAGACCTTCATCCAACCTAGCCCTCCAAGCTAGGCACCTGACCCTCCAAGCCAGGACTTTTTCACCTAATTCTCCAGGATGGGAATTTGCACCTAACCCTCCAAGTTAGGACTTTTCACCTAGCCCTCCAAGCTAGGACTTTTCACCCAACCCCTCCGAATTAGGACTTTTCACCACCTGGCTTCACTCACCAGGACCCGGCTTCACTCACCGGGATTTCCAACACCTGGCTTGACTCACCAGGACCCGGCTTCACTCACCGGGATTTCCAACACCTGGCTTCACTCACCAGGACCCGGCTTCACTCATCGGGATTTCCATCACCTGGCTTCACTCACCAGGACCCGACTAGGACTTTAACCCAAATTCGCTCAACCAAACTTAAATCATTGTCAAACACCAAAACAACAACCGGGCTAGACTTCATCAACAATCTCCCCCTTTTTGTTGTTTGACAACCCGATTTAAGTTTAGGTATCAATCAATTGAAATCTGTTCAATTCTCATAAGGGAATCATGATCCTCCCCCTATAATAACCATAAACTTAATCAGTCATTTTCTCCCCCTTTGTCAAACATCGAAAAGGGTATGGTTATTAAGTTTAAACATACCTCCCCCTCAAACCAAGGGTCTCTCCCCAAACCCAAAATAATCAAAGGATACTTTTTGAATTGCATATGAGAGGTATATACCATAAATGTATCATGGCAACAACGTATATGCATCATACGCCAAAAAGTGTGAATTTCACATGAAAACATATACAGAATAATATCATGGTCAAGCATGTATATGTTTCATATGACAAGTAATAATGCAGCTTAATCAGACTTATGATTGATACAGAAAAATTTCTGATTTATCTATGAACGAACAATTTTCAGAAAAATTTCTGTAATTCTGATTCGTTCAAGATCGGACTGCATTAACACTTGGACTTCCATGTGAAGACATATACAGAAGTATATCTTGGTCAAATACGTATATGCTTCATAGGACGAGTAAGGAATGTAACTGTATCTGAAACATAATCCTGATTGATCTCCGTGACCAACCAGGTCTGTTGATTACGTGATACAGAAGGATATCTGATTAGTCTGGGGAGCGATCAGATTTCAGAAAAATTTCGAAAACTATGATACGTTCCTGATCAGACTGCATTAACAATTTGCATCCCATAACAGGAGAGAGGACTCTATTGATATTCGATATTTCAGAAAAAATTCTGAAACACGACATTAAAAGCAAGAGTCATGACTCAACAAACCCTTTCTTATGAATTTGAACATTCCAACATAGGTTTGTATCAAATCACTATTAAGTACTAAGTTTGTATCACTTGAACAAATTTGTGCTCCCTTAGTACTAGGTTTGTACCAATGAAAGATCAAGTACATTTCAATTTGACTTGGTTTGTATCAGATTTGTGTGTATCAGTTTTGTTGGTGGTATGATCATTACACTGATACAATTTGATGAAAAGGAGTTGGTTTGAGGAGGTTTTGGATCAATTTGGAACGATCTGGGAGTTCCTTGATCAGAGTTGGTCTGATCGGTCACCAGACCGATCAGAAGCACCCCTGATCGGTCGGTGGACCGATCAGGGATGATACAGAATGGTTTTTCAGTTTCAGAAACAAAATTTCAGAAACTGTGAAATCAACTTTGTTTCAAATCTCAACCATTCCTAAACCCTAATTCAATTAATGTTAATCCATTTGGTCCTAAGGGTTCCCTTAGTCAAGATATATGTCATGATCTGTGTCAAAGCATGATGAGTATGTTCTTAATCATGAACTTGAGTCCCAAAACCAGGTTTGTATGATCAGTTATGTTCTAAGCATGTTCTTGGCATGATCATGTGTGAATCAAAATATTCCATGTATGATCAAATTTCATGATACACAAGGTATGATTAGATTTTCAAAACACACTTGTATCAAATTAGTATCTAATTATGACCAGATTTCTAAAACATGCATGCATACAATCATTTAACTAGAAAATTCATAACATGCTTGCTTCAATCAATTTTGGTAACTCATAGATCTAGATTTGTCCCACATTTCTATCAAGTTCATGATTGAAATCAAATTTGCATGCCATAGATTAATGATAATAACACACATTGTAAAATCATGGCATATTTGATCATGTTCACCAAACAAAAACACCTTAAGCTTGAGTTATGGCATATCATAAATCATATCTTGTAGTAAGACATAAATTGCAACGAGAAAACTAATTACCCTAAGCAATTCATGGCAAGAGCAAGTTATGTGTGAATCTAAACCCTTCATGCAATATATAAAAATAATTTCCAAGGCTTGTTGACTTATTTTGACACTAGTGTAACCTTAGCCTTGGTTTGGAGCACCACTTATCAACAACCTATGTTGATAGATGCTCCCCCTCAAACAATGCTTATACAATTCGAAATATGGAGGTGTTAGGTACCCAAATTTTGGGACCTAATGCATCAACAATGAGGGACTTAGGCACCCATGCCTTAATCAATTTCTTTCTAACCTTTTGAACCCTAGAATCATTTGATGATCTAAATTGGGTTCTTGACATTAATGATACAAAGGTTGGTTCCTTAGGTTGGTAACCTATACCGGCCTTATTGTAAACCGCCCTTTGGGAATTGAGTATCATGTCTAAGGTTTTGGAGCTAGATGTGAATTTCTCAAGAACATTCTTGAGATTTTCAACTTCGCTCTTTAAGTCCTTATTGTCATTCTCAAGGGTCTTAACATGCAAGTCATTAATATCCTCAACCTTAGAGGATTTTAATTCTTTTACTTCCAACTTCAATGACTTAATCTTATTCTTAGATTTCTTTAACAATTTGGTTAAACATGCGATAGCTCTATAGCACTTATCCAACTCGGGAGAGATTACCTCTTCATCATCGGAAGATGATGAAGGCGCGGTTGAGGAGCTTGACTCGTTATCACTTTCTTCTCTCGAGTCCTCTAGTGCCATGAATGCCATGTGACAGTGAGTGTTCTTCTCCTTCTTCTTGTTGTCACCTGCTACTAAAGCAATCCCTTTCTCCTTGGGACTTTGGTTAGAGATCTCATGTAATTCCATTTCACAAAATAGATCTTCTAACTTAACAAAAGATAAATCCTTGGAAACCTTGTAGGCATCCACCATGGATGACCACAAAGTATTCCTAGGGAAGGCTTTGAGTACATACCTCACTAGGTCTCTATTTTCTACCTTTTCATTGATGGAGTGGAGGCCATTGAGGATCTCTTTGAATCTTCCATGGAGCTCACTTACCTTTTCATTTTCTTCCATGGACATATTTTGGAGTTGATTGTGAAGGAGGTCCTTCTTGGTTATTCGGATGGCTTGAGTTCCTTCGTGGAGCTCAATGATTTTGTTCCAAAGATCTTTAGCACTTGTAAAAGGGCCCACCTTGATCAACTCCTCCTTGGTCAACCCGCATTGCAAAGTGACCACTGCTTTGGCATTTGCTTCACTTTTTCTTATTTGCTCAGCCGACCAACTTAAGAAATCGAGATCTTTTCCTTCAACATCTCTTGGAGGGATGAAACCTTCTTTGACCGAGAACCATATGCTCATGTTTGTCTTCAAATAAAACTCCATCTTCGATTTCCAATATTGAAAATCTGTGCCGTCGAAGAGTGGAGGTCGGTTTGTGCTCATTCCTTCTCTTCCAGCCATCTTGTTGTAAGCTCTCGGATGTTAAGCCTTGATTAGAGCCCCAAGCTCTGATACCACTTGTTGGGGACGAGATGGCTAGAGAGGGGGGGGGTGAATATAGCCAGACACTACAAGTCTTGCTCTTTTGTGAATTTCTACACTTCAAGGGTTAAGCAGCGGAATACGATTGCAGAAACGAAGAACAGCAAATAAAAACACAGGGAAAGCAAACCTACGCTAACACCGTGATGTACAAGGTTCGGGGATAACTTGCCCCTACTCCTTGGCGTGCCCGTAAGGTGGGCGATCCCTTGATCGCCGGCAGATCAAGCCCCGGTGAACACCGGATATCAAGCGCCTCCTTCTCGGTGGAGAAACCTCTCCACAATCGCCTCAGTAGATGAATACAGTATAAGCACATGAGACACTCGAGAAGACAAGCTCACAAAGCTCTCACAGGAATGCAACAAGATCGCTCAAGCACAAAGCAACAGAGCACGAACACAGCCCAGCCAAACTTCTCCCAGTTTTCTGTCTGTGTCGCCTCATCTCCTCTGCCTCCGCTTCATCACTTAAGCTCTGCTCACCATCACAAGCTTCATCAGCATCCACTGAGCCAGCCTGAACCCACTGACCTCCCTGAGCACTCAGTCCACTGAAGACTCCCTCTCCAGCTGAGCCTCCGTCAGTCGCCAGCTGCGTCCGTTGCCCGTTGAAACCTGAGAATGCGAAACAGCCAAACCTGCTCAACGGAATGCCTCCCATTGACCCTCCTTGAGTGTTTGAATCACCTGCTATCACCTGCACACTCCAATAGAGGCTTAGCAATGCATATCAAAACATATCAGCAATGTATCAGAGAATCGGCAGTGAAAACAGACGCGATCAGAGCTTCTGACAGCGTATTTGAATTAAAGTTCTGCGCCTGATCGGTCACCAGACCGATCAGGAAGGACCCTGATCGGTCACCAGACCGATCCACAGTCTTCTGCATACTCCTGATCGGTCACCAGACCAATCAGGCTCTATCCTAATCGGTCACCAGACCCCTCCGAATTAGGACTTTTCACCACCTGGCTTCACTCACCAGGACCCGGCTTCACTCACCGGGATTTCCAACACCTGGCTTCACTCACCAGGACCCGGCTTCACTCACCGGGATTTCCATCACCTGGCTTCACTCACCAGCACCTGGTCCTTCTTAAAGGTTCCTCGCCAAGTGATATGGCCAATTTGATTTGGCCCAGCGGTTGGACTTCGTTCCTCGTGAATCCAAATAAGGGTGTGGCCACGGGCTGCAGCTCAGCCATTTTAATTTGCAGTTGTTCGAATGCCCTCAAGTATAAGATATTCACAGAACTCCCTGAATCCACTATGGTCCTGCGGACCTAATAATTAGCTATGATCGCCGTGATGACCAAAGCGTCCTCATGAGGTACCTCCACTTCTTGTAGGTCTGAGGAGCCGAAACTGATCTGCGGCCCCTGATCTTGGGCGGGACTGCATCCCACTTGATAGATATCCAGGCGTCTGACTTGCGACTTCCGAGCTCTATTGGAATCTCCATAGGTGGGTCCGCCTAAAATTACGTTGATAGACCCGTGTACGGCATTCTACTGGTTAGCTTGCTCTTCGCTGGCATTCCCGTGCTCGGTGGAGCTGGGGGTCGGGAACAATTGTCTAGCGGCGGGGGTGGCCGATCAAGAAGGGGACTCAGATTGGCTTGTTGATGCTCTTCCCCGACCTCGGCCACCTCCTTGGTGAGCTCCTCTTGGACTTCCTCGACTCATACGACCCTGACCCCAGCCGGCCTGCCAACTGTCCTGAAGGTCGTGGGTATGGCTGTTATGAAAAGAGCAGTAAGGTTGCCATCTGGAAGGGAGGCAACCCTGGGCCACCTGCTGAACTATTCCCCGTTCGACTCCTTGTCGATGCCCCATAGCTCGGGGGCTTCGGAGAGGTCCTCCAGGAGGTATACTCCTCTGATGATGCTGAGGAGTCTCGAGCGCAGGTCAGGCCTCCGGCCGCCTGGCGATTTGCGCTTCTTTCACATCTACATATTTACTGGCTTTGCCCAGAAGGCTTTCAAAGTCCTTCGGAGGCTTTCGGATCAAGGATCTAAAGAACTCGCTTTCTTGTAAGCCTTGAGCAAAGGAACTGATCAGCACTTCGGACATGGCGGTAGGTACATCCAACGCAACTTCATTAAACCTTTTGATGTAAGCGTTCAAGGGCTCTTTAGAGCCCTGTTTCAGGGTAAAAAGGTTCAGGCTGGTCTTGTGATGTCTTTTGCTGCTCGCAAAATGCTAGAGGAACAATCTTTTAAAGTCAGCAAATTCTCTTATGGATCCCTCCGGCAGTCTGTCGAACCATCGTTGGGTCGGCCCGGCCAGAGTGGTCAGAAAGGCTCGGCATTTGACCCCATCCGTATACTGGTGCAGCATCGAAGCATTTTTGAACTTCACTAAATGCTCCTCTGGATCAGTAGCTCCTCCGTATTCGGTGATGGACAAGAGTCAAAAATGTTTGGGCAACGACTCCTGTAAGATTTGACTGGAAAAGGGAAGCCCAGTACATTCCGCCGGGGTCGGCCGAAGGGGAGCCTTCCCTTTGTTGACTCGGGCTTGACTGGATGAAGCTTCGTGCGGGGTCCGACTGTCCTGCTCCCTCGGGCGGACCAAACAGTGCTCGATGGAAATGAGGGCTGCCCTCCTGGTGAACTCCTCCCTCGGTGCCCGCACGAGCAGTGTGCTCGGCAGGGCCAGCTTGAGTGAGTCGGGCAGCTGCTTGTTGTGCCACGACCAGTTTCCTCGCATTTGCTTCCACTAGCAGATCAAGGTCCTCTTGAGAGAGCATTGTTGATGCAGTCTAGCCCGGTTGTTGTTTTGGTGTTTGACAATGATTTAAGTTTGGTTGAGCAAATTTGGGTTAAAGTCCTAGTCGGGTCCTGGTGAGTGAAGCCAGGTGATGGAAATCCCGGTGAGTGAAGCCGGGTCCTGGTGAGTGAAG